>CAUYQG010022647.1:0-48520 GCA_963574415.1 Tarsius wallacei
TATATTAAGAGGCTGAACCTACACTTGATTGGTATTCCAGAAGAAGAAAGGAAAATGGAGAACACTTGGAGCAAGTATTCCAGGAATTTATTCAAGAAAACTTTCCCCATCTCACCAGAAATGTGACCAACCAAACACAAGAGATACAGAGAACCCACACAAGACATCAAATGAGAAGACCAGCCCCTAGATATATAGTAATTTGCCTACACAAAGTAGGCACAAAAGAAAAAATCCTAAAGTCAGCAAGAGAGAAAGCTCAGACTAGCTACTGGAGAAAACCAATTAGAAGAGCAGCAGACCTATCAGCAGAAACACTACAAGCCAGAAGGGCTGGAGTCCAATATTCAAAGTCCTCAAAGATAAACGATTTCAACCAAGAATATCTTACCCAGTCAAGTTCAGCTTCATCAGTGATGTAGAATTAAAATCCTTCCCAGACATCCAATCCCTAAGAGATGATGCAGCTTCCAGCCCAGCTCTACAGGAGACACTTAAAAAGGTATTATGCTCAGAAGAAAGAAAAAAAGGAAGACCACACATTTCCCAAGAGAATGGCAGAGCACAGAATCAACAGGGAATACATCGCAACAACAAACTTGAAAACACACACATATTTCAACCCCAAAGCTAAAAGAAAACAAGCAAACAAAGAAAAAACTTTATAAGAACCCTATGACAGGGATAAACAATCACATTTTAGTAATCATCCTGAATGTGAATGGACTAAATGCACCACTGAAAAGATACAGAATGGCAAACTGGATAAGAAACCATGACCCAATTATTTCTTGCATCTAGGAAACTCGCTCACCACAAGAGACGCACACAGACTCAAAGTTAAAGGATGTAAAATGAGTTTCCAGGCAAATGGATCACAAAAGAAGGCAGGAGTCATGATCTTAATATCAGACAAAACAACCTTTAAGCTATCAAATATTTTTAAAGATGCAAAGGGACACTACATAATGATAAAAGGTGCACTCCATCAGCAAGATATATCCATCCTAAACATATATGCAGCCAACACAGGAGCACTAGCACTTATAAAGCAACTGCTACATAAACTAAAAAATGATATTGACTCTCACACTATTATAGCAGGGGACTTGAATATCCCACTAATAGCCCTAGATAGATCATCAAGGCAAAAAATCAACAAGGAGATCCAGAACCTAAACTTGACACTTGACCAAATGAACTTAATAGATACCTACAGATTATTCCACCCAACAAGCACAGAATATACATTCTACTCTTCACCTCATAGGATGTACTCCAAGATCAATCACATTCTTGACCATAAATCAAGCATAAACAAATTCCATAAGGTTGAAATCTTACCATGCACATTCTCAGACCACAGTGGAATAAAAATAAATATCAACACCAACAACATTTCCCCAAAGCCACAAAGACATGGACTAAACAGCATGATGCTGAACAACTACTGGGTCAACACTGAAATCAAAGCAGAAATTAAAAGATTTCTGGAAACAAATGAAATGAAGAAACATCTTAGCAAAACCTCTGGGATTCCATGAAATCAGTTCTAAGAAGGGAATTTGTATCTCTATGAGCACACATAAAAGAAAACAGAAAGATCACAAGTGAAGAGCCTAACAAATCACCTAAGGGAGCTGGAAAGTGAAGATTACCAAAACCCCAACTTTAGCAGAAGAATTCAGATCACCAAAATAAGAGCCCACATATGGAGCATAGAAGACAAAAATATCATAGAAAACTCAACAACAAAAAAGTTGGCTCAACAAAAAAGAATTAACAAGATTGAAAAATTGATGGACCCCTAGCCAGAATGACCAAGAAAAGAGAGAAAGAGTTCAAAGAAACACAATCAGAAATACAAAAGATCAAATTACAACTGACCCTGAAGAATATAAAAGATTATCAGAAATTACTATGCACACTTGTATGGAAACAAACTTGATAAGCTAAATAAAATGGAGGACTTTCTGACATCACACAAATTCCCCAGATTGAAACAAGAGGGCATTGAGATACTCAATAGACCAATAACTACCCAGGAAATTGACTCTGTCATAGGAAAACTACCCACCTCCCCCCCCCAAAAAAAAAAGCCCTGGACCAAATGACTTCCCAGCAGAATTCTACAAAACATACAAGGAGGAGCTGATACCAATCCTATTGAAAGTATTACAAGCAATTGAGAAACTTGGAATTCTCTCCAAATCATTTTACAAAGCTAACATCACGCTGATACCCAAACCGGGTAAAGATTTACAAAAAAAGAGAACTGCAGGTCAATATCCCTTATGAACATAGATGTAAAAATCCTCAACAAGATTCTAGCAAATCGGATCCAAAAACACATCTCAAAAATCACCCACCATGACCAAGTAGGCTTCATTCCCAGGATTCAGGGTTGATTCAACATCTGCAAGATCATAAATGTAATTAAATACATAAACAGATGTAAAAATGAGAACCACATTATCTCATTAGATGCAGGAAAAGCTTTTGATAAAATCCAGCATCCTTTCTTGATAAAAACTACATCTTTAAAATAAAGAAAAAGAAAGGAAGGAAGGAAGGAAGGAAAGAAGGGAGAAAGAAAGAAAGAAAGAAAGAAAGAAAGAAAGAGAGAGAGATAGATTGAATCCTATTGCAACCAGAAGCGGATATACATGCTGAGATGATAAAAGATGATATTTTTCATGTGGCTCTCAGGGACCTGAGTTTTGGGAGGTAGAAGTGTGCACCATTGAGCAATGGAATACTTTTAGGCAGTTTTAATTTAGGTATTCTTTTATGAGTTCAGTGAGGCCTTTATTTGAAGGTCTTTGTTGATGGTGGACCAAGACTTAAAGAATAACAGGTGACTACTAAGAGGAAAAATTCTCAGCTCTGGTTGTAGTGAGGAACACTTCTTCCTCCCTCTCAACATTTCCATAAAGTCAAAGAAGCTCACTTAGTATAACTTTGGGCTTTCCTCTTTGGCCCACGAGTTGGTAAATTGGCTTATTTGACATACTTCAAAAAAAATACCTGGAGAGTCTCAGCTGAGATAACCTTCTATGTCTTTAGCATTGCAGGAAGGAGAGGCCTGACTAAACTCATCACCGACTGAATTTGAATAGGTAAGTCTCTCTTCTTCCAGAGTTTAGTACAACCAAGCCTACTAGACTAATCTACCTGAGGATGTGTCTTCCACCTTGGCCTATTTATTGCTTCCCTATTTCTTCTTTGTTTTATTTTCTTATTGTTCACAACTCCAGGAGAGATATGATCATGTTTCTGTGGGTTCCCTTGTTAACCTCGATGGAAGGAAGCAATGTGAGCAAAAGATAAACAGCATAAAATAATTGGGAACATTTTAGAAAATTTATGGCTCATTTACCTGGATTAGAGGTGGGGGCAGGTCCAAAGCTAGAAGGCACATGAAGGCCGGATAAGAAAAAACATGTATGTCACACAAACACTATGGGCATTCTATTGAGGGCAGCGTATGAGAGGTTTTGTAATTTGTTGTCCATTAATGCAGGAGATGGACATGAGAAAAGTGTCATTGTTTTGGAAAATCCACTTTGGCACCACTGCTGATAATGCTCTGCCAAAGCCGCAATGTGGTGCAGTCAAGTCATACCTATCACCTTACATACTCAAATATATGTACTCCACAGGGCAAATGGAACAACCAACCAAGAAAAAGAGAAAAGCACAAAAGGGAGGCAGAACGATAAAGAGAGAGGTTTCAAATAGTGTACAAGGGATTTCATCATCCTTCCTAACCCATCAGTATATTGGGCTTAGTTTGGCTACTAAATGACAAATTCAAAGAACTGTGTGTGCCCAATACTAACTTTGATCTCAATTTTTTTTTTCTGAATTGGAAAAGTTCAGAAATTATCTAATCCATTTATCACACAGGTTCAACGATTTTCCCAAAATCCCGTAGTTTACAATTTTTTTTACATTTTGTCATTTAACTATATCTATCTGTCTATCTGTCTATCTATCTATCTATCTATCTATCCATCCATCCATCCATCTATCTATCTATCATCTATCTAACTCAAGACAGGATCTTGCTCTGTCCCTTAGGCAGGAGTTCGGCAACATGATCATAGTTCACCGCAGCCTCTAACGCCTAGGCTCAAGCAATACACCCACCTCAGCCTCCTGAGTAGCTAAGATCACCATGCCCAGATAAGTTTTTTTAAAAACCTTTTTTGCAGAGATGGGGGTCTCCCTAGTTTGCTCTGGCTGATCTGGAACTCCTGGCCAATATTTCATTCTATGTTCTATATGCAGGCTTGAGGGCAAGGTTATCCTTAATTCCACCTACTTCTTCTCCTGATTAAATGAGTAACCTTGATAACGGCTTATTGAACTTTAGGAGAGTTCTCATTGCACTTCTATTGTAGTACAGCACATTTTAATCATGTCCGTTCTCTGCTCTGAAAGTTGACATTCAACAAGGACAAAAGAGAGTTGAAATATGAGTTCTGGAATGTCTTTGGCTTCAACATTTCCTGCTTCCTTTTATTGAACATGACTTATGTACCCGAGCTTGGACTGGGTGTTTGGGGGATGCCAGATTGAAAAGTTAAGATTCAAGTAAACACCAGACTTGCTCCAAGCCACTTCCCATCCTTGCCTCTGCTTATGCTATTTTTTCCACTACTGGTGCCATCTGTCTGCTAAATCCTATAGTTTCACTAAGACACAAATCACCCCTTGTAGTTAAACTCTCCACACTTCGCTGTTCAGAACAGAGGTTGGCAAACTATGACTTGCAAGTTGGCCTCTGGTTTTTGTAGTTTTATTAGACCAAGCCATGCCTATCGTTTACATATGGTCTACGACTGCTTTCACGCTCCAACAGCAGAATTGAGTTGTGACACAGACCCTACAGCCCACAAAGCTGAACATATTTATTATCTAGTCATTCACAGGAAAAATTTGCCAACCCCTGATTTAGAGTCAGCCACATAACACTTTGCTTTTACTCCACCTAGTAATAAATAACGACTATTAACAACAGTTGCCACTGATTGGTTAGATTAGGAACTTAGATAATAAGCTGAATCCTCTTTTAAGATTACAGCATTCAGTGTTCATACCATATCTGAGAAGTAGATACAATTCTTCACATATTACAGATAAATAAACAAAGGCTAGACTTTTTAATTAAACTAAACAATACCAATACTAAGTAGCAGAAGTGGGATTTGAACTAGATTTTTCTGATGCTGAAGTCTGTGCTCTGACCTGCTCTCCAGCTGACTGGGTATATCTCTTTTCTTCTGGACTGAATTTTAGTTGTCTTTTTGTGCAGTGTTTAGCATAGTATCTTGTGTACGGAATGCTGCTATCTTGTTTAGTCACTAAATGAATGCATGACTACATTCATACGTGCAGAAGAAAAAAGTAGTGAGGGAAACATTTGCAACTATCAGCTTGGAATGTAGTCAGGGGTACAGATTGTTCTTGCCGTTGTCTTGTTGGAATCTAAGTTCCTTGAAGGCAAAGATACATAGCTCCAATGAAGCTACAAAAACATAAGTAGTATCTGGGATTAGAGAATACTTGCAATCTAGGATTTAGAAACTAAGTTTTCTAGTCATGCTTCAGATAAAATTAAGTTCTATTCTGAACAAACCATATATTTCTTTATACCTACTTTTAATTTATATATCAAGATAATTTGGTTGATATTTAAGTTTTATTTTTACAAAGCCTATACATATCTAAGAATTTGTGAGCATGATTAGAACACTACTTCTAGTGTATTTATTAAAGAATCATGAGGCTTGAAAGAGGGGATAAGGAAGGAAGCTAACTTTTATAGAGGGTCTGCTAAATTCAAGCACAGGTCTGGATGTACTTCAGACAGTTCTGTAGGAAGGATGCCATTGTTATTAAAATAATTAAACTATCTAAATATAATTTAATTTTAAAATAATTAAAATGTTAAAATAATTTAAATGAGGTTCAGAGGGCTTAACAAAGGTCTATAAATCAATATAAACTGCGAGTTCTAGCAGGAATTCCAACCAGGCTATATCATGACAAATAAGTGCTGCTGCATCAAGGTTTGATACTCTATGCCAATCACATTTGGCACCAAAGAAGGCTGTAGTTCATTTTTTTGTTGCAGCTCAAGGCAACTGGTCTGAACGTGTTGGACAAAGTGAAAAGTACAGCATAAGCACAAAGCACTATTAGAGCAAGTCTTTAATGTTTAGATCTTCTGAATCACAAGCTGCCTGAAATGGAATTCTCTTATGGTAAGTAACAAACCTTACCAATTCTCTTAAGTATAACCCTGGTTTTTTTCTTCCTATCTCCACCACCAGCCTCTGAGTCTGGACCTTCATGGTTTGTGTGTGTGAATATTAGGATAGATGTCCAATTGTTTAAAAAAATCTTCAGACTTTTCTAAAATAATCTCAATATTTATTAAAGTTGGTCATGTCATGCCTAAATAAGAGAAAAATCTTAATGCTTAATTTAGCATTTATTTCATGTTCCTGAAAATAAGACAGCATTTTCAAAATCTCATCATGTTATTTGCTGATATGTATATAATACTATATTTTAAATATAATATGTAGTATAAAAACATAGACCCTAACAAAAATCAATGATAATAGTCAATGTATAAGTATTTCATAATTTTTGTTCTTATATATTGCTTCAATTAATTCTCCCTCACTAGCCTATAAAGCAAGAGTACTGATTCATATTTTATAGATAAGGACTAGAGGCCCAGGAAAGTTAAAAGTCTTGCCAGCTATAACTAACCCTTGCTGACATTATTATAGCCAGGCACACTTCCAAATATTTTATATATGTCAACTCATTGTATCCTCATGAGGGGAAGAGACAGGCACAAATCCAGGCTCTCCAGACTAGATTGCATCATCTTCCTTTACTTAGTGCCACCTTTCTATGGGTGGTACTGATGTGTTACTTCTCTCCTGTTTTCATTCTCATGGACTTGCATATTTTGTGGGTTCTGTCTTATACTTTTTTAAGAAAGCAATATAAAGAATACAGTATGACCAACAATTGGATGGTGCTATATAGTTTACAAAGCAACTTTGCTAGTTATGTTTCATTTCTTCTTTTTTCCTACCAATAACCCAAGGAGATAATTATCATCGTATTTAATTTTATAGATTATAACAAACAAAAAAAACATGAAGCCTCAGGAGAGCTCATCACAAAGCTTTCTATATCCTTACCACTGGTGTATATATATATTTTCCTCTCTTCTTATTGCTGTTTATCATTGTCCATCCTCTCTAAATGACCAATAATTTGTCCTGATGTAGAATTCCAAATCAATTTTCAGAAGCTGATTTGGTAAAAGAGAAGACAGAGTGAGCATTTAACCTACTACTTCCTTCTAGCCTTCGCCTTGGTGATACACCAGCAGGAAACACAGATTCCCAGGGCTGAAATTAGGGAGATTAGATTTTATGATGATGGAAATTTCTCTCTGGAGGGTAGCATTTCACCTTGTGTGCAGTGAAAGTCTGTTTTGACAATTCTAACTGCAAGGAACACTTCACCATTAACTGCTCGACCATGACTCACCTACAACAGCCTCCGTCTGCAACATCTGTCCAATTTGCCTTTTCTTTTTTAAATGGTAAATTTAATTTTACATGGAGGATGCTTTGACAAAGCAAAACCCACACACCACTATTTTACCAAGGAGCCATTTAAAACCAGCATGGAATTTGGGATGCAGAAAATACACCACTTTCCAAAGTTTTTCTACATAGTTTCTGGTCTTGTGCATCATTTCAACAGTGGAACCCTAGGGCTAAGAGCTGAATTTCATGGTCCTGGTGGCTGTGAACACTGGTAGACAATGTGCCTGTATTCCTAAACCATAGACCTGGCAGAATAATTTATCCCTTTATTTAATATTCAGATTTCCTTACTCAGGTTCCCAGAGAGGCCTTGGCGTGCAGTCCCCTATCGAGTGCAAACGTTAGTTCTCCAAGATAATAATGCTCTGCCTTTAAGGCCACAATGATTTATACATTACCTTTGTCATGGGGTATATTCTCTGAGATTTTTTCCAATAACCTCCCTGAAGCCAGCATAAATTGTCTTCTTAAAATTTAAGAGATCGTGCAATTTTATTCAGTTCCTTAAAGAACTCTGACCCTATTTAAAACTAATCCCAAATAAATTTTTAGTTCTAACCTCACTGTTTTGCATACAAAATTTATTGTGGCAGTGTGGCTTCTCTAATTTTAAACCTTATTTTAGAGGTTATGTTCCTCTCTGGTGAGATACTGGAGGACAAAGAATATGTCTTATTCATCTCAAAATTCACAGCACTTAAACTCTGTTATAGGCCATCTAGAATTGGTCTATTGCTCTAATTAGTCAGATTGTTTAAGATCAACTCCTCTAACTACTACTAGATTAGGCTCTAATTACTATTTCACCTTGGACACATATCTCTGAGTCTCCTTTTCCTCATCTGTAGGAAAGGACTAATAATGGCACTTACACATTTTGGTGACAACTAAATAAAATGAAGTGAATTAATTTATGTTAAGTGTAGAGCACAGTGACTGACATAAAGTAATTGCGTAAAGTGGTAGTTATTATTAGACATGGAGTTTACTAAAAGTCTGCTGAATTAATTTTGAATAAAAAATTTTTTTTTAATGCACATTCTATGAAGTCCAGAATTTTCTGTTGCTATAAAATTGCAAAAAGTCATTGAGATGAAGTGAAAAAATAAATGTAGTTATGAACAGGCATTCTGGCTTCGAGTTCCTGCTCTGTGGTGTATTCCTGGGCAAGTTTTCCCATCACTCTGAGGTTTGTGAACTTTTACTGGCAACAATGGATAATTGTTATTGTTAAAAACTATTAGTTAACATCTGCCTGAGTTTGTCATGAGGACTGTATCTATGGAAACATTCTCTAGGGTAGGGCTTTTCAAAATTTTAACTTTAAGTCTTTGTTCAAAGGACCTTTCATCCCAAAGAAGTCTGAAGAATACGCAAAGGAAACAAATTACAGAGCAGAATTTTCGGGCTCAAACCAGTGTTGAATGAGAGAATGATCAGGTTGCTCTACTTCTACTCACGTCCCACATCACTCCATTCTTTTCCCAGACAGAAAACCATTTGTCCAGGGGGACAGAATCCTGAACCCATGAGAGGTTATCACGCCACAAGGAATGAGTGTGCTGGTGTTTCCTCTGTCTCTTCTTCTCTGGTTTCAAATATTTCTACCACGTGTCATACTGTTCCTGCATTTGAGAAGATCTCAGGAATCCTAACAAGGGGAGCTTTTGGGAAGGCCAAGGCTTTGGCAGAGCTCTGGGGTAACCAGATTTTGTACCAGGGAGCACTATTCAGCCTGTATATCATAGTGAAGGAGTGCGAAAAATTGGTGTCTGGCAACTACTGAACTGGAATATCCCATATAATTAGTGTTTTGGCGACAGAGCCCTGGTTTTAAGAAATTAATCTCCTTTTCTTTATCAAACTCTGTTCCACAGACATTTCACCCAATGATCAATTTCACTGATGGTTAATATATTTGACAGAGGAGGAAGAGACAATGAAATCAGAAGATTTAAAATTGGGAAGTGTATTCAAGACCAATTTGTTTCAAAATCTTCATTTTACAGATAGAGATGTTAAGACCCAGAGAGTTAGGGGGATTTCTCAACAATCAATCATATGTAATCAAGTGATTTGGCTTATTCTAAGAGTGGATTGGGGACAGAGGTCCAAAAACTCAGCTGTTATTAAGATGGTAGAGCAATCTCTCTGGATGACTCCCACACCCTTAGTAATGGTGATAGAAAGAAGAAAACATACAGATATTTATTTTTGAAGGAGAATCAATCAGAGCTAGATAGACAGGTGATAGATAGATATGGATAACATTCATAAAGTTCCATGTGCCAAGTACAGTTCTAAGTGACTTATGTATTGTATTTTATTTAATATTTGCAACATCCCTATGCAATTATTTCATATTATTTTTAAAATTTTATTATCATTACTTTATTTGGAGACAGTCTCTCTATGTCACTCAAGCTAGCATGAAGTGGTGTGACCATAGCTCACTGCAGCCTTGAACTCCTGAGCCCAAGGGATCTTCCTGCCTCAGCCTCCCAAGTAGCTGGGACTACAGGCACATGCCACTATGCCTAGCTAATTTTTCATTATTTGAGGAGACGAGGGTCTCTCTATGTTTCCCAGGCTGGTCTTGAAATTCTGGACTTACATGATCCTCCTCCTTCGGCCTCCCAAAGCATGGGATTACAGGTTTGAGTTGCCATGCCCAGTTTTACTTCATATCAATATCCCCAATTTACAAAAGAGGAAATGGAGACACTGAGAAGTTAGCTATTCTGCATAGCAGCTAATGTAGCAGAATGAAATGGAGCCCTGGAAATCTAACACTGGAGCCCTGATTTCTAGCCACTCTACTGTCCTGCTGAGGAGAGAGACCACAAACCCTGCAGAGTGGGAGCTGAGAGGTAGGAAGAGGCAGGATGTTGCACACGACCCCTGGATGTGATGAGCGAGTCCTCAGGCATTATCTACAAGCTTAGTCCTCAGGGTCCCTCTTTCTTTGTGGCCACAGCCTAGGGCTTACTGTCTAAAGTACTTACCCTCTTCCTTCTTCTTGCCACACCCACGCTCCACTGCAGAGATAGGACCCTCTAGACCTCAGTTTCCACCTTCTCTTTCTTCAAAGATGTCTGCTTTTCTCCAGGTCTCCTCTTACTGTTCAGTCTTGCATACACTGTGAGTCCCACCTATTTCCCCCTCGTATTTTCCAGGGCTAGACTAGGGACGACAGACGCTAAGGGCAGAGAGCTGGCCTACTCACCCAGCACCAAGAGTCCAAGTGATAGCTGGCTTTTTCAACAGCTTCCTGCAGATGTTGGAACCTATCAGGATGGGTTCTCTGGCTCCATGCTGGTGTTTCTTGCCAGGGAGAAGTCGTATGGGGAAGGTAGTCTCCCATATTACCAGAGAGGCCTGACATGCTTAGAGAGCTGTGCCTTAGTGGACTAGGAAGTCTGGTTGATATGGAACCTGACAAAAGGATCTTCCCCCATACCAGGAGGCTGCTTCTCTCCCAGGGAACATTGGCAGAGAAATGCCCTGGTATATAAATATGATCATAGCATTATGAAGGGGCCACATTTCTGAAGCCAACTGAAGTCCCTGTAGCTTCACTGGCACAGCCTCATCATATATCTGCCTGTGCTTCTGGGCCTAGAAACTTTCACTTTGTCCATTAAGGAGCTTTCCACCATGGTCTACACACCTCTCCACAGGCAATTACAAAACGGCTTGTGATCTACAATAGAGTGCTACTATGGTACTCTGGGATCATAAAAGCATAGTTAACATAAGAATCAAATACAGCTATTGGGTTCTGATTGGCACTATTCCAATTGGTCACTTGGCATCAAGGTGACTACATCGGGCTACTTTCATCCTGAAAAGACAGTAGTTCGTTTTCACAGTAATGAGAACACACTCATTCTAGATGGAGTTTGCCTTTTTTTGCTCACAGAATCTCAGCCAGCATCTCTCTCAGGTGACTTTCTGAGTGGAATCCTAAACAGCATAGCATCCAGGGCACCCACTTCATGGCAAAGGAGTTATGGTATGGCAGTAAACCCATTACTGGGGACTCGGTGGCAATTTACATATAGTTGACACAATTCCATTTCACATGAAATGCCTGCTGAAGTCTTGGCTGACACCAGCTCAGAAACTGTACCCCGAATATGGGGTGCCACACTTCAGGGAGCCCATATGTCCTTGTGTCCCTGGTAGGATGCATACCTAAGTCTGGGGATCACAAAGTTTAAGTAGGTCTGGTCTCACTTACCATTGTTTTCAATGACACACTGAGAGACTTTGTATTACTTGTCCCTGCAGCTCTGGGCCTGCTATAGGGAAAGGCTCTGTCCCCAGAGGGGTTGAATTACTTCCAGGGGTTACTTCAAGGGCCCCACTCAACTACATGGTATGATTGCTCTCTAGACACTCTGGATTCTTCACGTCTGGGATCCAGCATGAGAAAAGAGTCATCATCTAGGCAGGGTTAGTGGTCCCTGATCAGCGGTATCTAGTAGGGCTTCTGTTGCACATGGCAGCAAGAACTATGAGTAGACCCCAAGTAATCCACTGAGGCATCACAATCATCCTTTGACCGGTTGTGACAAACTGGTCAGAGATGGGAATTGTCTCTAGAGCTCAGACAACTCAGGCATTAGGGTCTGGGTCATGTATTCAGGAAACCACTGTGATGGTTAACCTTATTTTTTGTGTCAGTGTGGCTAGGATATAGTGCCAGGCTATTTCATCAGACATCAATCTATGTATTACTACAAAGGTATTTTATAGATGTGGGTAACATCTACAATCGAAACATCTTTAGTGAAATAGATGACTCTCGATGATGTGAGGAGGACTTATCCAATCAGTTGAAAAACTTAAGAACAAGCAAAGTTTGAGATTTCTGCCTGTGGACTACAGCAGCAACCCCTCCCACCTGCCAGCCTGCTCTGCAGATTTCAGACGCGCCCAACCAGATCCCACATCGAGTAAGCCAATTCCTTAAAATGCAGAGAGAGACAGACAGATGGGAGGGGGATGGGTTTCTCTGGAGAATCCTGACTAATACAACCTCCAAGACCAGCAGTTGTGACATCTGAAGTGGGGAGGGGAATTTCTAATGGATTCCATATGTTGGGGCGATGACTATCAGTTGCAGCCCCAAGACCAGCTGTAGGGAGGGATCTGTAGTCCCTCACGCCATGCTTTGCCCAGACATCCCTTAGCCAATGGCAGAATGTCATGGGGGTATGGAGTCTGCCCATTTCCACCCCAGTAAGGACAAGGGACAATCTTTCCTCCAGGGTTCCCTGTTGAATTGGTTAAAACTTCCAGATAGGTATCGGGACTGAAGTTTTCCCTGTTCCATCTTGCTTGATTCTTTCCCCTTTATTTTCATAGTGGTCAGATCTATATCAGGGTCTGAAAGCTTTCCCTGCCCAATTCTTCTCTCACTTCCTCTTTTCTCTTACAGGCCCTGCTTACCAGTGTGTCACTCATACTCCTGAATCTATCTCAGCATCTGCTTTCTAGAGGACCCAGCAGACAGGCACCCTTCTGTCCTTAGATGACATTTCCCATTTATGTGTAAGTTAGCAGCTCAAGTTCCTATCTATTTCTTGCACCACAAAGAGTTTTAACTTGAAAGTACAGTGTATTTCTGTGCCTTCATTATGTTCCTGGGATCCTCTAACATCCATTTGCCCGTTGCTCAACTTAAATCTGACATGACCTACACCTAAATTGCAGCTGGTGACTGATTGTCTTATGTGTGTTGTTCAGTATTTCAGCCTGCTTCCTGTACTTTTCCAATAAGTCTCTAAGCTCAGAAATAAATCTGGATGTTGCTGCTACTTTCTTTATATTTCTATTGAGGCCTATAACAGCAATGTGAGTGTGTGTACATGCATGTGAGTATCTATACTGAATAGATGAGATTAAATAACAAAGGTGATTTCATAAAAAAGACACACACACACACACACACACACACACACACACACACACACTCTTCAAAAGTGTTTGCATATTTGCTGTACCAGAAAACAGTGTGCACTTATATTTGTAGATGGCTCATTCTGTATTTATTTAGAAAAACTGGAAGGGAGGATTTTTAAAATGTGTTGCTACATAAATCTTTTAGACTAAATATTGATACCATCACCTAAGAGTAGTGAACTTTAAAGTGTCAGGAATGTAGACAATGCACCATATTATCGGAACAAGATATCCTGGCTTTAACATTTAGAGGCAGAATGTCCCTTTTTTTTAGGTTATACAGACTTCATCTTAGTCTAGAAGTTAATTAGATATATTCCATCGCAGGTTTATCTCTTTAAAGAAAGTTAGAGAACTAAGGACATTTCTGGAACAATAACAATAGGCAAGATAGAGCCTCCACTCAAGAACCATTTGATCAACAAATACATTGATACTGTACATTAAGCATTTCCCTGGGCACTGGAGAGGGAGATGTTAAGAAATAGACATCTACTTTTACTTTCAAGGATGGGAAGTTTATTGAGGTAGTTTTAAATTTAGATGTATGGTCCTTTTTGGTTAACAAAAGTGTTCAGAATTACAGTTAATAATAGATTCTGTTACTTATCTGTGCTACATACTTAAGAAATAAATTAACTTTTGTGAGCTTCTTTCTTCATCTTTCAAATGTGGATTAAAATACTTATTTTCCAAGATTGTTATGAATACAAAATGAGACAATGCTGTGTAAGGCGCATGATAAAATATCTGGTATATACAGGATGTACTCTTGCTTAAAATATTATTTTAGCCTACACTCCTCACCATCCAATGATTAATATATACTTACACACACACACACACACACACACACACACACACACACACACACATTTTCTCTCAAAATCCAGTTTGGTAGAATTGTCTTAATTATTTTTTTCCAATGGAGAATAGACTTTCTGAAATCAAAGGTAGATATTTAAACCTCAATTATGGACCAATTCAGAGTGCAGTCTCTGATTTGGACCACCTACTTTGGTCAGAAGGGTCTGGGAAAAAGAAGTAAGATATTCCAACATCCAAACAGGATGATGCTGGGAAATAACATTATGTTCCTGGAAAACAATGGTGTTTGCTAATGACAAACTACGTGAGCTCTCTGTGGTCCTCTATCTTTATCACTGGCAGAAATCTTAGTGATCAGGGATACATCTCTTACAAGCACGGTAGTGTGGGTTTCTGGAGAAGTGGTATTGCCACATGCCCCTTCTGAGAACTTGTACAAGTTGGCCGGCCCCTCTGAACTCTCTCACTGTCCCCTGCATTAAGATGTGAATAAGAATGCTTCCCTGCAGGGTTGTTATGAGGATCCAATCAGTACTAGATGGAGAAAAAAACTAAGAGCAAAGACCGCCTCTGTCCGATTCAGTTTTATTTTCTTCACTGTTTTAGTATTCATGTTTCAACTGTTGCATAGAATAAATCACCAAAGTCCCATAAGTGTGGATCAACAAAATGCAGTGTATTCCCATCACATATCCAAATCAGAGTGGCTTTAAAGTTTGACTTACTCAAGTAGCGTGAACTCAGCTTTTTTCTTCTCCACGTTTCTACAGCTTTTTTAGCCTGGGTCAGTTAGTGGGTCCTGGGTTCCTACTGAAAACTGTAGTAGAAAAGGCTCACCTGTGGAGACACTAACCACACAGGCAGTCCCTACTTCTGCTTTTATTGCAGTAGGCCTCTGTCTTGCCGTTGGCATTGACCACCTGTGAATCCCAAAACCCATGGCAATGTGCATTCTGTTGAGCTGCTGACTCTGCTACCCCAGGTGCCTTTCTTTCGGTTCCTTCTTTCCCACTTCCCAGGCCATGCATGTCCTTGAGTGAGGAGGGAAACGCTCTTCTTTTAGGATCCTGCTTGGCCATACTGTTTAGGTCCCCAGATACGTCCTCAATAGGAAAATATTTTCGATTTCCATCTTACCCCGAGATACATATTCGCAGTGTCTGAGTTCTGATCTGAACAGCTTTTAGTACCAGCTGCAGTTGAAGAGGCAACTAGCCCTCAGAGTCAACCTCAGCCTCACGGGTTGACCTTTGCTCTTATTGTAGAGGCCCCTCTTAGGGCTGCCCAATCCTCCCCGTGTCCTGGGTCTGGGTCACTTTAGTCTAGCCTACTTTTCATAACTTTGGATCTCAAAAGGAAGTGGACAGAATTCTGATTCTTTTCTTTACTCCCTGCCGTTCTACCCTTAGGTAAATCTGTGGAATGCATGAGATAGGAGGTTTGCATTCCTGCCTTATATTTTTTGGGTGAAAGTCTGAACCTCAAATATCAGAGGATATGTTAGATGTTTGGTGAGGACAGTTCCTCTTGAAACCAGCCCAGGAGCAGCCACTATGTCTCTACTTTTCAAAGCTAGAATATTGGAGAGTGGACTGAAAAATAAATAAGCCACTCAGCCGAAGCAAGTTGGAAAATATTATGGGCAGATGGAAGGTACAGGAATGAAAACACATGCTGTATTGGGAAAGCAACAGATATTTCATGGCTGTTTTTCATTTTATTTCACTGTAGAGTATAAGGTGAGCAGTGGGGTCATTAGCAGGTGAGGATGAAAGGTACTGTACTCTTTAGAACTCTGAATACTATATCAGAAAATTAGGAGTTTATCCAGTGACCAGGAGGGCCATGGTTAGAGATTACTTAACACACATCAATGGTGCTAGGTTAATCACATTAGCCCAGACATTTCTAGCATGTACGAAGTTGTAGTCAAAGCCCTTCCTATTTCTAGTCCTGCACACATACGTATGCTGCAAACTTTGCAGGCCCCAAAAGCATCTTATATACCAAGATGGCATCACAATCCCATGGGATAAGATTGTTGTGGGTTTCTCTTTTTTACAGATCTTTTTTTTCCTTCATCCTTTTTTAAATAACTTTTCAGGATTAGGTGGAGAAGTCATCTTAACATTTATTTTAAAAACTCCTTGCTAAAGATTGTTTATATTAATTAAACATTGAAAAACAATTATGCTTTTCAATAAAGTTAAGACTAGAAGTGAGCATGGAAGAAAGGAAGCGTCTCTAACTCTCCACTCATGTGATGGCACACATTCTAGCTTTACGGCTCTTACAGATGTCTTCTGTTTATGGGTCTGTACCCTTGACTAGGCTTTGCACTTCTTGAAGGTAGGATTTTTGTTTTACATTATTGTTTTTCTAGCGCCTGCTATCATGACTAACTCATAACAGGTATAATAATTGCCTATTGATTGAACAAATGAGCGAGCAAATCCACTACCATACTCCCCTTATGGATGAGTAACTGAGCATTAGATGACTTAGAATCTATTGTCAATTTGGTTTCTGTGGAGCTACCTATCCCAACATCCTCTTCTCCGTATGGCTCTGGGTTAGAGGAGGCTGAAAATGAAGTGTGCGCGTGTTAGAAGGTTAAAGGGACACGACATTCACTGTCTTCTGAAAGTTGTGACTGAGTAGAGGAGATGAGAGCCTGAAGCAAGGCTTCTAGAATTCTCCAGTTTGTCAATGGCCTTCCCACTATGTGTCCATATTTCCTTTCCAATCACTTGTCTTGACAAGTACCGTGATTTTTCTGCCTACATTCACTGCATATTCACAGAGGAGGATCTATGAAGAGATAGAGAACTGCCACTGACTTTTCTACACCAGCCTCCTCTACAGTCGCAATTCAGCAACTAGCTGTGCTGGTTCTCTTATTGTGTGAGGGCTGGCAAGGGTAGACCAGTTGTCTAAGGTCCAATTCTTATAAACCTCTGATTTATTAACTCTCATAGAGGTTCTGCTTCCCTGACTGATATGCATATATATCACATTTTATTTATAAAATAGCTTGTATATTTGTATAAATCTTACTCATTGATAAAGTTTTATTTATTTGTATGGTTTCATAGACATGCAAGCCTCACTGGGGAAGGAATCATTGCTGAAGTTACAAGATGCCAGCTTTTTGTCCAGTTTTTGCTAGGCTTCTCTTATTCTTATTGGCCCTGAAGTTTTAGTTGGAGTTGCTTCACAAGCAAAAGGGTAGGTCCTGAAAGATGACACTCTTCTCAGATCAAGAAAACCACAGCTGAGTGCTTCTTGTAAGCTCCAAGGCATGTGTTCACTGTGGTCAACCACAGCAATTGTGTTCTCATAGCCTTGATCACAGAGAAATGGCCAGGGGAGAAGGGGCTGGTAGGACTGCAGCAAAAGCAAAAAAAAAAAAAAAAAATTAGTCTCTAAGTCAGAATTAGGCTATGCAATCACACATAAATCCACATCCAAGCACATGCACACACACCCAGGCACACACCAGGGTTCAATCAGGGAAGAAGAACCTCGATGAGTATTGTGAAATCAGAACTTCATAAGAATTAGCCATTGCACAGCTGGTCTGTGCTAGCCAGCTTTAGCCTGAGTGAGACAGTCAGAACTTTCAGGGAAACTTTGGAGCTATATAATTCTTGTGTCTGTGTTGGGACTGTGAGGGAAGCTGGAATAGAATAGTCTATGGATATCTCTTGAACACGCTAGCTTCATTTCTTTTGGTTAAACTTTGTATTGTGATTGGTGGATCCTATGGTTGTTCTATTTTTGGGGTTCTGAGGGACAACCTTATCGTTTTCCATAACAGCTGTACTAATTTACACTCATTAAAAGTTATATGAGGTTTCCCTTTTCTCCACATCCTCACCATCCCCTGTTACCTTTGCTATTTCTTTGATAATACCCATTCTGACAGGATTGAGAGGATATCTCATTGGGTTTTAATTAGCATTTCCTCATGATCAGTTATGTTGAATATTTCTTATATACATGCTTGCTATTTGTATGTCTTCTTTTGAAAAATGTTTATTCATGTATTTGGCTTGTTTTTATTCTTATTTCTTTTCTTATTATTTAATTATTTGAGTTTCTTACACATTTCATAGATCCTCCCACTATGCACCCAGATGCATAGTTTACAAATATTTTCATTTATTCCATAGGTTGTCTTTTTACTCTTTTGACTGCTGTCTTTGCTGTGCAGAACCTTTTAAGTTTAATAGCCACTTGTCTATTTTCACTTTTGTTGCCTATGCTTTTGGGTTCATATTCAAGAAACCATCATTCAGACCAGTGTCATGGAGATTTCCTCTTTAAATTATGTTTTCTTCTAGTAGTTTCAAGTTGAATTATGAAATCCAGTTTGAGTTGATTTTTGTGTATGATGTGAAATAATGGTCTAATTTAAGTATGTCAGATAAATATCTGTATTCCCATGTTTATAGCAGCATTTTTCAAAATAGGCTAGATATGAAATCAGACTAAGTGTTTATCAGTGGATGAATGGATAAATAAAAATTGTTATACATACACAATACATACACAATGAAATATTATCCAGCCTTTAAAAAGATGGAAGCCATGTCATTTAAGACAGCATAAGTGAACTTGGAGGATATTATGTTTACTGAAATAAGCCAGATACTAGGTTGTATGAAAGGTCAATTTTTAGATTTTTTTTAAGGAATTGCCGCACTGTTTTCCACAGAGGCAGCACCAATTTACACTCCCACCAACAATGCAAAAGTGTTCCTTTTTCTCCACATCCTCGCCAGCATCTGTTGTTTTTTGAGTTATTAATGACAAACACACGATGGATATGACACAGCCATAAAGAAAAGCAAAATATAGACTTCACAGCAACTTGGATGGATTTAGAGTCGATCATACTCAGTGATCTCTCATGGGTTGTCTTTTCACTCTTTTGACTGCTGTCTTTGCTGTGCAGAACCTTTTAAGTTTAATGTAATGCCACTTGTCTATTTTCACTTTTGTGAGTACCACATGTACTCACTTATAAGCAGACCCTGAACATTTGTCATAATGCTATAAGAAAGTAGTGGGGCACTGCTGTGAGGGAGGGAGGCACACGACATCAATAAGGGCATCTGATCTCAAACCAGGCAAAGTAGGAACCAAAGGGAGGCCCAAACCTTGCCTGTACAATGACCACATCATACCTAACCCTGAATTGTACCTCAAATTAAAAAAATAAGCCGGATACAAAATGACAGATTCTACATGATCTCATTTGCATACAGATTTTTTTTTAAGTTAAATTCATAGAAATAGATGATAGAACAGTGGTTAACAGGGAATGTGAGGGTATAGTTGAAGAGTCATTGGTCAAAGTATATAAAATTACAATTATATAGCAGGAGTGAGTTCAAGAGGTCTATTGTATAGCATGATGACTATAGTTAATAACAATGTATTTTACTCTTGAATAATGCTGAAAGTAAATTTTAAGTGTTCACACCACAATAAGTGGTAAGCATATGAGATAACATATATGTTAATTAAATCATTCCGCATTGGCCATTCCGCAATGTGTACATATTTCAAAAGAAAAAAGAAAAAGAAAGAAAGAAAAGAGAAAACAAGACAAAGTTTGCAGTTCTACATATAAATCTCAATTACACGTATGTTGTTTAAACCATAATTTTCTAAGTGTGTATACTTAAAACTCTCAGAGACAAACAGACACTGCTTAACAAATGGTGAACAAATAGGGAATCAAAAATTCATTGACAACAATAAAGGTGCCCCTTTAGTCTGCAGACATTTTAAAATGTGATGATGCTTATAATAATAATGATTTCCAATATATAGACACTAGGGCTCATTTCTATATGTGTAAGGTTTTACTATACTTAAATTCAGTAAGGTTATGCCCCACAATGCCAAAAAAAAGTCTGTGAAGATCATTAGCCAATTGTAGGTCCTTCTCCATGAATTTGCAACGAAGCATCACGTGCATGCACACACACACAACACAATAATACACACTTGAAGTTGCTGCAAAAGACTATGTTTTTTATCATTGTTAGCCTCTCCTGCTTTGAGTATTTGACATTAGACTTTCAGGTCTAAGAGCTAATTTCCCCAGAAACAAGAATAATAAAATTATCACAACGATTTTTTTTTTTTACATTTTAATGGCACTCTAAGTTTTCTACAGCATTTTACATTTGGTCCTAACTGCAATGTGCAGGAAGCTACCAATGCCGACCTGAATGTTAATCCTCTTCAGCAGAGGGTGAAGGCCAGTTTGGCGAAGTGACTTAACCGAACTGGGACTTGAACGCAGATTCTGCTGAAGATCTGTCCAGTGAGGAACTGCACTTCTCTATCATGCTGCCTCTCCTTAAAAATCAAAGGAAACCAAATACAAGTACCACTTTCAATAAGTCCTTAATTATATCTGGAATAAGATTGTTTAACTTGGTGCTCATCTATGCATTGACTTCTGGAAGTGCTTGGATTCCTTAAATGATATGCACAATGTCTGCAATGTGAAGAATCAAGAAAGACTCCCCACATCGTGGTCAGTTTCTGTTGAGGTGCTAGGTATGCCTCTCTAACTCATTCTGAGCACTAACGCATGCAGTCTTCTGAAGCAAGAGAAAGTGACTGGGTATACGATTACTCTCTTCCCCTTACGGAGAACTAGTATCTGACTCCTGGGCAGCCCTCAGGCCCTGAAGGATGGAATCACTCTGTTGTATTTAGTTTCTGCTCTCCCAATTTGGAATGGGAGAAATGTAATGAAAAAGAAGCCCATTCTCTCTATCAGAGTTTCTTCTGTCAGACCCTGCCCTCCTTATCAAGGAAAAATGCAGCCTTTTTTCTTCTCAGCAAAAGAGAACTAAGAACTAATTTGCCCAGAACCCACTAATGTTTATCAAGGAATGTCCTAGTACTTTTCTGAAGTCAAGGCTGCTAGTGAAGGCTCTGTTGATTTTTTGGCTCACATAAGTAGATATTAAGCAAATGTCTCTTGAATGGATTGACTATGTGTCAAGAGCAATTGCAAGAGACAGGGAGACACAGCGTCTGCTCCCTGGGAAGGGGACAGTTTTGTTTTGCTGAGCTCACGTTTTTGCTTCCCCTTCAAGACCACTTTCTCCTGCTTTTTAATGAGGCCACAAGGTGGGTTGGAGTGCGCTAGTTCAGAAAGAACTTTGGGGTCATACCACTATCAGACAACTTTTCTTATCGACAAGCATGTAGGACCCTTGGGCTGGGAGCAAATCAAAATAAAATGTACAAAACTAAGTTCTCACCTGTCTGAGATGCTTTGTCCTTTTTCAAATGCTCTGTTCTCTGGAGATCTGCATAAACCAAGGAGCTGACACACAAAAAAGTAACTTAGGAATGAAGGTGAGGTATACTAGGTACCAACTGAAATAGTGAGAAACTTGGGGGCCATGGGATTTCAGAGCAGGACTCACAGAGAGGGCATAGGAGGAGTTCAGATATCGAAAGACAGTGTCATGGGGTCTGAATTGCAAATTGCACTTAATTAAGGATGACCAGGGACATCTCACATGTCTCTAGCCATATGGTTGCACACTCACTGGGATCTTCATTGAGATTTTATAGGCTGAAGGATGTTAATACATGGTCAGGAAAAAGAACAACTGAGCTAGGAGAAGTAACAGGAAAAGGACATGCCAGGGATGGGGAAAGCCTATGTGTTGCAATTGCACAGAGACAGGAATCCACCTAGCAGTCAGGGAGGAAGAAGGAAACCAGAGAGAATGGAGGAAAGAACGTTTATAAAACAGCAACAGCAGATGTTGCCTTTTAACGAAGTTTAAAGTCTAGAAGTGTCTAGACACCTCCTGCTTTGTTTCTTTTGCTGAGGATTGTTTTGGCTATTCATGGTCGTTTATGATTCCGTATGAATTTCTGGATTGTTGTTTCCAGGTCTGAGAGGAATGATGCTGATAATTTAATGGGTATTGTGTTGAATCTTTGGATTGCCCTGGGTAAGATGGACATCTTAACATGATTATATCATTAGACACATAAAAAGCTTTTGATAAAATCCAGCATCCCTTCTTGATAAAAATTTACCATTGACTACCTAGGCATAGAAGGAGCAAGCCTCAAAATAGTATGAGCCATCTACAATAAACCCACAGCCAACATATTGCTAAATGAACAAAAATTGGAAGCATTTCCCCTTAAAAGCAGAATAAGACAAGGCTGCCCACTTTCACCCTTTTCTTCAGCATAGTGTTGGAAGTCCTAGCTAGAGTAATCACAGGAGAAGGAAGTCAGGGGTATCCAAACAGGAAAAGAGGAGGTCAAGCTATCCCTCTTTGCTGACAATATGATTCTAGACCTCGCAAATCCAGGAGATTCTGTCAAAAATCTCCCTGCACTGATAAAGAGAGAGCTTTTCAAATCAAAACAGTTTTGATGATGTCTTTTAATATTTTATCTTCTTAAGACAGAACTCCCCAGTTCCTTCAGAAGTTCCCATCATACCTTCTTATGACCTTTACTGTGCAAGGTACAGCATCACCTAAAGAGAAAATCTTTGGCTGTAGTAAGAATGTGCACTCTGGTCTCTTGTTTGAATCTTGACTTTGACTCACCAACTGAAGGATTTTGAGAGTATTCTCTGCTTTTTATTATACAAATAAGGAAAGAAAACTTGTTTTATAAATCTGAATGTCTGGATTTAATGTCAGGATGCAGATGCAATTTCAATGACAGCTGTTACTACATAAGGAGAACGTAAAAACACAGTCTCAGCCAGGCATGGTGGCTCAAGCTTGTAATTACAGCACTTTGGGAAGCCATGGTGAGAGGACTGCCTAAGCCCAGGGGTTCGAGATCAGCTTGGGCAACTTGGTGAGACCTTGTCTATACAATATATCAAAAAATTAGCTGGGTGCGATAGTGCGCACCTGTAGTTCCGGCTACTTGGAAGGCTGAGGCAAAAAGATTGCCCGAGTCTAACAGGTTGACACTGGGGTGGCCCTGGGCATGCCACTGCACTCTAGTCTGGGTGACAGAGTAAGATTCTGACTCAAAAACAAACAAACAAACAAACAGAAAAACACATTCTCCTTCCCTTTACTACCGCTCATGTGCATGTCATAACTGGGCCCTCTCAAACACACACATACATGCACATCTGACTTTTCAGACCCTCAAGGCTGGACTGCTATATGTTATTAAAGAAAGAAAGGAAGAAAGAAAGGAAGAAAAAAAAAGAAAAAGAAACTGCAAATATTGGGAATGCATGAAATAGCCCATTGATATCTGTTTGGCTGCTTCAGAAATTATTAAGAAGAATACTTACTGAGCAGCAGATACTGGCAACTCCTTCTACAAATTGACAAATTTATGAATGTGTAGAACCTGCTGCCTTGAGCCTAGACAGACCTGGAGAGATCATTGGAGCTATCAGGAGTGTGGCTAGGAGAGCAAAGATTCACAGCCTGACCCATTGTAAAGGATGATCCCTAAAGATTTGTTTTCCATGGGGTGTAATAAAAGTGTCTTCTAAAGTTATACAGACAGAGTGTCTGAATCCAGGGTTCTTTGCAGTATTTCCTTGCTAACTAATAGGGTTTCAGGGAAACAAGATCAGCTAATCCACACACATGCTGGCCTGTGTGTTTCTGTGAGGTGAAGTCTAACACCTTCAAAAATTGGATGACATGTGACTACAATGAAGTAGCTATGTTTTTAGGGGGGCTCTCTCAAGGCATTTCTTGAAATGATGGTTTTCGTCCATTTACAAAACAAGCAATTCTCAGTTAATGATCATTTTGCAAACTTTGAAGCACTGGCGTTTCTCAAAAAGCAGCTCATTGATGACATCTTATCAACGTCCAGATGTGACATTGTGCTGTATCTTTGCAAGATGCTCCTTTTGGGGGCAACTGGCTAAAGGACCCATGAGAAATTTCTGTAGCATTCTCACAACTGCACATGAATTTACAGCGATCTCACATAAAGATGCTAATTCATAAATGTGACTTAAGATATCCATCAAGTAGATGCTATGTAAAGATCTTGCTTTGCTCCTGATTCAAGCACTCAAACTGTAAAAGGGTATTTCTGAGTCAATCAGGAAAATATGGAGTGTTAGATGATATAAGAGAATCACTGTTGATTTTGTTAGAGATAATAATGGCATGCTGATAATTTTTCTTGAAAATGCCCTTATCTGCTAGATACGCAAACTGAATTATTTATAGATACAAAAGGTACCATATCTTCAATTTGCTTTAAAGAGCTTAAGGAAAAAGTGTCAGGGTAGAAAGACGAGACATGATTGATAAACGTTGGTAATTTAAAAAGCTGAATGATGAGTAGTATATGGTGATTTGTTACACTATTCTCTGCTTTTATATATTTAAAAATTCTATGGTTTCAAATGTTGTTTAAAAGCCAGTGCATGGCTGAATACAGGGTGTGACTAAATTCAGCTAAAAGAAGGTAAGACTAGTCTTGGTTGGGTGGTAATTTGTCAACCACAGCCAACACAGAAGGAGCTGTTCCCCGTGTGTGATTAAAAAAAATATAGAACTATTGATTAAAACAAGAAGTGTAATCAAGAATCAGAAACTCATGAGTTTGGACAAGTATGTAAAAAAGAAAAGGCCAGCAGAGTTAATGAACATGGTGGCACCAAAGACCTTGGGTGTTGCAGGGCGTTACTGGATTGTAAATCCACCAGGGCAGGTACATTATCTGATTTGTTGACTTCTGATCAGAGGCAGCAGCACAGGGCCTGGCCCAAGGCTAGCTGCCCCAGTCATTCGTGGAATAAGTGCATGAAAAGGGCCAAGTTCTTAAGTGCTCAGGAAGAACAAAAACTGGTGAAGGAAAACTGAGGGCGAGTTCAGATGGATGTTGGCCGTGTCTAGCAGTGAGTTCTAATGCGGCAAGGGGGGAGCATGTTTTAGGAGGGCGGATGTGAGCTGGACTGACCAGCAGAAGTTAGGACACTAAAACTCCTTTCCTCATTCACTCATCCTTTTTGCTTCCTGTTGGCGAAGTGAGAAGGACAGCACCTGCTTCACAGTTCTCTTGTGAGAATTAAATAGGTCATAATGGTTTTACTAGAAGCCAGAGTACTTGTCTTTAATCCCTGTCTCTTTCAGTTTTGGCCCTGGGCAAGTTTTTCAACCTCCCCACATGGATTCCTCGTTTGTAAAATGTAGCTAATCAGAGAACATGCAATTAAAGATTTCATACAAATGGCTGTCACTGTGCTTAATGCTTAGTGTTTAACAAGAGAAAATATTATTGTTAAGCTATTATTATTATCATCATCTGCAATCTGCTTAGCACTGGAAGAGCGTCTCAAAGGTTTATTCCCTTTTTTTTTTCTCGCGTTTCCCTTTCACTCCAAACAATACAGCAAGGCTTCTACTTTCCAGAGTGAGAAACTGAGTTTCAGAAGAACTAATGAACGCTACATGACGTGCTCAGTCCTTCACTTCGCCCATCTTACGCACTAAAACAAACAAGCAAACCCCAGCTTTGTTACTTGAAGCTGTTTGTGCTTTGAACCCCAAATGCAATATCCTTCCTTTATATGATGTCTTCGATTTTCAGAAATGATTCCAATTTGAAATATGGCATGCCTAGGAGAGATCATCTGTCTGGGATGTTCAAGTTTTCCTTCCTAACATCTGGCTACAGTATCTACAGTTTCCAGTGTTCAAGTGGGCTGTGTCACCTCAGCTTCCAACTCTAATGCTCCTTGGAGGAAAAGAGATGAATTTGCTTTTTTTAGAAACAGGCTTTGTCCCCGCCTAACCCACCGAAAGCAAAGTGCGCACACACACATACACACACACACACACACACACACATATGCAAGCACACACAGGCACATGCTCACGAGCACGTACACATGTGAACATGGGCACACACACACTGTGAAAGAAAGCGCGGAAGGGCTGGCCAGCCTGCAAATAGACTCCAAGGATGAGGTGAAAGGTAAGTTGTGGGAGGGCACGTGAGCTTGCAGGAGGTCTCTCATAAGCTGTTCTTTCTTCTCTAATAATAGGAATGCTGGCTCGCAGGCAGTTTTGCCCCCTGGGAAGGCAAAGCCTTCTCCTTAGTTATTCTTAGAGATGTTGGTTACCTTGGCTGAGGTAGACTTGCTGCTCTGAAAGCGCGGGCTGAGAAATGTCTGCAGACTCATGGCAGCTCAGATCTGGAGGCCGGGGACTGGGAATCCACAGGGATCAGGCTATGCGCAGTGACGGTGCTCGGAGGAGAGGCAGGGTATGGTGGGATTGGCATCGGGTGATTTGAGGTCAGCTTCTGACTAGCACTGCAGGTTTGGGCAGACAACCCTGAGCCCTCACTTAAAAAGGAATTTTAGTACTGTGTATGTGGTGATTCTTGAAAAGTGCTTAGCACAGTTCCCGACACCTAGCAGAGCCTCGGTGACTGCTGGCCCTCACGATTGCAACATAGTACTGTGCTCAGTGACTGAGGAGATTGCAGTTCTCCAGGAAAGAACATCACTGGATATCTAAACAAGAGCTAGCACTTCCAGAGAAGCACATACAAGATGCAGAGAATACACACCCAATAGAGAATACTTTGATCTTTCTTTGGGAAAGAGGGAGAGAGATAAGCTCCCCAGGAGTTGTCCTATTGAAACCAAACTTGGGAAAAATCAGTAAGAGCTCTGAGATGTAGTGTAGGGCACTCCAGGTAGAAAGAAGGTCCTGTTCAAAGCCCAGACTCTGAAAGAGTCTGGTGGCTTTAGGGAGCTCCAGTGAAGCAGTCCCTTGCAGGAGGCAGATGTGTAGGAAATAATGCTATCAAGGTTGTCAGGACCAAGGAATAAGGGCCAGCTTCCATTCCTAGCCATCCGTGTGACTGCCAAATGTCCTGCTTGCTTTTTCTATTGACTGAGTCATTAACGGGTCAGGCTTCACCATGACCTGGCAGAGGAGCTGTTTACAATCTGACCCCTGGGCCTCGAGAGTGTGGTCTGGAGCTCATGCCAACTTCTTCATTACCTTTAAAGCCGGGAATTATGAATGTCTGCCTTTCCCTTGGCACGAGGTTGTTCTCCTGCAAGTGAAGTAGAGAACGACGCTGATCATTCTCCTCTTCCAGGGCCCCGAAGTCCTGCCCCTGCCAACTGGGGCAGCCTCATTTGGAAGGACCCTCCTCCCCTGGGCTGTGTGTCGCCAACCAGTGTGCCTGGAATGGGTCACAAGTGTCTCAACACTTGATCCTTGTTTTCTAATTAAATGCCTGGGAATGTCTGTTTCCCCCAAACTGGCTCATTTCTATTCAGTTTTGAACTTGTCACTGAAAATTTTATTTTCAATTTTTGAAAGAATTATCAACATAGCAAGCATACAAAAATTTTATTTATTTATTTATTTATTTGAGACAAGGTTTCACTCTGTCACCCAAACTGGAGAGCGGTGACATGATCTTGGCTCAACCGCAGTCTTGAACTTCTGGACTCAAGAGATTCTCTTACTTCAGCCTCAAGAGTAGCTGGGACTACAGGCGTGCACCACCACATCTGTCTCATTTTTAAAATTTATTTGTAATGATGGGGACTTGCTTTGTTGCTCAGGCTTGTCTCAAACTCCTGGCCTCAAGAGATCCTCCTGCCTCACCCTCCCAAAATGCTGGGATTACAGTCGTGAACCTCCATGCCTAGCCTAAAAATTATAAATAATTAAAAAAATAAAATGTACTTCTCTATACCCATAATGAGGCTAAAGATATGGAATATCACTTGTGTTTTGAAACCACTGGATATAAGTTATGAACATGTGATAACCAGCTGTATTTGAACATTGTTCTGGTGGGCCTAGTTGACATAGAGGGGAAAATAATAAAATAACATTTATAAAGGTTGAAAAAGGAGAAATAAAACTCTTATTGTTCACAGATGATATAGTTTCCATGTAAAAAAATCAATAAATAAAAGTTTTAGAATTAATAAGAACATTATCAACTTTTCTAAGTACAAAATCAGTGTGCTCAAGTGAGTGATACAATATCCAGAATTTAAAGATACAGCATTTTAAAAGCTAAAATTTTTAATAGTCAAACATGCACATATACAAGGAGGAAACCTCAAAAAAAAAACCCGTAATATATTTGTTAAAAATTTTTATTTATTCTTACATCTTTAAACTTAAGTCACCTTCAATGTAATCTCTGTTTGATGCAAAACACCTATTGAGACAATTTTGCACTGCTCAAAACAATTTTGAACTTGTCGACTTTGACACCTTTTAGTGCTCCTGCCATTTTTTGTTTCACTTCTTCCACACTGGCAAAACGTTTCCCTTTGAGGACTTTTTCAACTGCAAAATCAAAAAAAGTCACTCAGGGCAAGTTCAGGTGAATAGGAAGGGTGGGGCACAGAGGTCATGCCATTTTTGGTCAAAAACTACTGATCATTCAGCATGGTGTGGGAAGGTGCATGGTCATGGTGGAAGAATCAGTCTCCTCTTTGCCACAACTTGGGATGTTTCTTCTGCAATGCTGTCTCTCACAACAATGCTAGCTGGTGCACTGATGTTGATGGTTTGTTAGAGCACTTAACTAGTGAGGGAAGACGATACTACCAGGGGCCCACCTCCAAAAGATAATTCTGGGTTTCTTTGGGTCTCCCCTTATACAACAGCATAAGCCACCTAGGAAAAAGCCCAGCAACCTTTATGTAAGTGCATTACAGTAAAATTTATACAAATCTTTTGAAAGATAGCAAAGACTTTACTGAATCGATAAGGAGACCCAATACTACAAAGATGTTGAACTTCTCCCAAAATTGAGTTGTAGATCTCTGCAATTCCAATGAAAATGTCAGTAGGATATCTCATAGAACTTGGCAAGCTAAAACCTAAAATATAATTGGAATTGCTAAGGTCAATAATAGACAACAAGAAAAAAATGAATTAGGTGGCCTTGCATTTGCAGATATGATGAATTATTATAAAGTTAGAGTAATTAAATAACAGTGATATTAGGCATAGGCAAATTGACAATGGTCAGAATTCAACACTCACAAATAGCTTAGAAAATATAAAAATGTGATTTATGGCAAAGCTAGAGTTGCAAATCAGTGAGAAAAACATAGACTTTTCAAAAAATGATGCTAGGACTCTGAATGATCAATGTAGAGGAAATAAATTGAATCCCTACATCATTCTATACATAAAAGAATCAATTCCAGGTGGATTAAAAACTTAAATATAAAAGGCAAAAATAAAAAATGTTTAGATGACATCACAGCAAAAATTCTTTAAGCTCCTATGGTGGGGAAGAAATTCTTAAACAAGATGCAAAATGTGCAAACACAATGGAAGTGATACAAGTGACAGGGATGGCACCAGATCTTTGAAACTTGCAAAGAGCTTGGGCTCTGCCACTCCTCAGGCAAGTGTATGGGTCCCAGGAAACAGACCAGGGAAGAGGGTCTCTAGGGTCACCCACATTTTATCTCATATACAAAGACTAGGAACACTATTAGTTTTGTGTTTATAAAGCAATGAATTAAAACTTACAAATGATTAAATAGAGAAATAGGCTGACAGTTTGCACAGATTAAAATAATCTTTTTGTTATGTAGGATTAGGAAACACATTACATCCTCTTTGAGTCTACAAATATTTATACAAATTTAATTAATAAGACAGAAGACTAATTGAGATTAGATCATATCATGCTATAACAAGTCCAATCTTTAGAAGCTTGACACACTAGCATTTGAACTATTGGCTCACATAGTAAGTATAACTATATCTGGTAATGACCTCATCAAAGTTGATCTTTGCATTTTTGTGTTCAGCTCTCTTCATAGATCCAGATTTTTCTATTTTTGGTCATAGTTGATGATCTTCTATTACTTTTAATTTTGAAAATTTTCTTTTACAGGCGATAGCAGATATATAAAAATAGAAAAATCTTAAAGATAAGGATACATCTGGCAGAAATTTATAAATAATAAATTCTACATATTATAGTATTATTCATATCTATTTCTTTGAGATTAATTCTAATAGCTTTCAAATGTTTCTGCAGTGAAAAATTTTCCACTGAAATAGCTTCACCTGACAATTTTTTATAAGTTTCATTATATTTGGTAAAGACTTCTAAAACTGTTCTTTTTTTCAAATATCAGACAAATGACTGAATGATAGAAAGCATTAAGATCATTACACTCTTGCTTTGAATGAGTTTCCAAGACTTGATGAAAGTGATGTAGTCATTCAAATTTTGTCCTTCGGATTTCTTCTGGCAAAGACCAGCATCTTTCGCTATTTCTCCTGGCATTATTTGAAATTTAATTCTTCTTTGTATGTAAATGTCTATAACTCATAATCATTTTTTACTCTGATCAACTTCATCTATAACTTCACATCAAAAGGATAAGATAACTTGGAAAAAGTAATCCCAAAGGGCAGTCATCCAATATTTTAAATCTACTGCTTAAACACAGAAATATGTATTGAATCACAGGTATTAGAGATGCAAACTGCACCCAAAATGAGCTTGGAAAATTTCAAAACCTAAAAATTTACTGTATAAATAAACACATGTAGTTGAGTTTGTGTTTATGGGGGCTCACTATGCAAATGGGAGTTCTCAAAATTAACTTTCATGAAAAAATACTGTATTTATCAAAGGATAGCTAAGAAAAATATCCTAATATAAAATTAGATGTACATTGTTAAAAACCAGTCATAAACATAGCAATTGTTTAGAACTTAGAGCAACAGAATAATTTTTCAGGGAGGAGTACATATTTTATTACTAACCTTGTATAGATTTGTTGGCATTTGGTGATAAGACAAAACTTAAGAACTTTCAGTTGGTTTTATTGTTGTTATATTCTCTATAGAAAATAAATCATTTTGTTTCCTGTACCTTGATCCCACCATTCCCACTGCACCACCCTTGGTTCATCATAGTACGTAACATCAAACAATATAATCTTTAAGACATACAGATATTGATAATTAAACAGTCAGTTATTTAATGTAGGTCAGTAATCTCTCAATTAAAGTCTTGCTCTGAAATATTCACTTTCTACTGGGTTGAAATATTAACTTTGAATGTTAACTTTGCTACCTCAAAATTTCCCAAAGAGGAAAATGTCCAAAATCACACATAGCATCCATCATAAATCTAATTCAGACATAAAAATAATATAAAGAAAGTAAATATTTTTAAGTTTTTAAGAAGTATCCACCAAGATCTTCCTCCTCTGTGGGCTTCAGTAGAAGGTGTCAGGTCTTCAGCTCAGCCTTGGGATGCCCCAGATTCCCACTTTTAAAGAGTTGGCTTTGGTGCGCTCTCACTCTTCAGATTTCCCACTTTCATCTATGCTTCTGACCTCTGCATACTTATTACTTTCTTCCCAACAGAGATAGTGACTAAAGTTATTTCCAAAATATTTTCTGTCGTAATCATCTTTTAAGCTGTTTCCATCTGAAGCCTCATTCAGAGTATTTCACTGCCCTCCCTCTGGATGTTGTCATTTTCTGCAGGTGGTTTTTCTTCACTTCCTCCAGCATGACTCCCGGATGCCCCAACAAAGTCATAAAACCTTGGCTTATACTCCCATAGCTCTGCGCATGTTTCCTTTCATAACAGTTCCTTATATTTGTCCTCCTCTGCATAGCTTCCTGTAATATCCCTAAAACTTTGCCAAAGCACACCGTAGGTGTGCCTTCCTTTATTCTCTCCTTTTTCCCGCACCACTCTCCTTTCTCAATCCTTCTGTAAATATTTAATTAGGGAGCCCTATGTGCCTGGTCGACTTACATAAGCAGCCAAAATAAGTGTTGTGATGTGAGGATTAGAGCATGATATGAGGAAGAGACTTAAACCTCTCATATTTAGAGAAGCACCCCCCCCAAATTTAGAAATTACCCACACCAATAACTTATTCATTAATATTTATTTTTTGACATTTTTCCCTTCCTTGTGTCATTGTCCCAGTTCCTCCTTTATACTTCCTAGAATTACCTCCCTAAAAAACCACCAGTGCCAAATCCTTATCTCATGCTCTGCTTTCAAAGCCAAGCAGAGAGATAAATGAACCCTTCTACCTGTCTTTCCCCACTTCTCTCTGTACTCTGGCTTCTAGCTTCATATCCTATGGCTAACTACATCATTTTCACTGAGTTTTTTGTATTACATTTCTGAGAGATAATATTATTTTTTCTGACCCTTTTTTTGTAGCCCAGATTCTTTTTTCCATTACTGAAAGCCTGTAGATTGGCTGATTTTACCAGGCTGGGGGGTGGGGGGAGAGGGAGCGGGCTATGCACATTTGCACTTAGTTCAATCCATTGTAGTTGGCTGTGTAGGGCACAGTTGGTTTCATTCAACAGAATCTGTTCACAGGGCATTAACCTCAGGGAAGGCGAACCCTAAGACTGTAAACACAAATGTAGTATGATTTATATTTTTTCAACAGTACTGTACGGTAGGTGCTGTTGTTCCCACTATAATGGGTAAAAGGAGGCTCGGTGAAGTCAAGTGACCAGCTCAAGATCTCGTTCACAGTAGTCTGGGCTTGCATCCAGAACTTTCTAATGCCAGCATTGTCTTCATTACACCATAATGCGTCTTTAGAATGAGATGTTGAAAATCAGTGGACTAGATTTATAACCAAGATGCCATTTTTAGTTTAAAATGGGCAAAAAAGTAAATTATTTTCTGAAACGACCTCATGCTTGTCTCCTACGTTTCTCATTTTGAGGGCATGTCCATGAACCAAAAGCCAAAAGGGTGTGAACCATAAATTATATTTTTGTAATGGAACCAGAAAATGAGGGTTAAGTGGTGGGATAAGAGGTGGTTTGTATAAAAGTCATAAAGTAGCAGGAAATGTGTGAGAATGTTAAGATCTCAACAGGAGACATTATTCAGGTAGTTGTAGCTGGAATACCCTGAACCTACAAGGCTTCTCTCACTCAGAGAGGACATCTTGCCACATTGGTATAAAAGCTTATAAACAAAAACTATGTCTATAAGGCTCCCTGTTGACCAAGTATCTATTTCTGTTATGAGAAGCAATAGCCTTTCAAAAAGATGCACACTACAAGGCAGGGCATTATTCTTTCAAGTGAAAAGGGAATGTATAGCCTCAACATAGAAGAAAACCCTGCAGAGTAGATGAAACTTTAGATCTATGTGGAGTCAAGATCCAATAATATCAATAAGATTCAATTCTTCTATCCCTTAGCTCTGTTTTTGATTGGTAAGGTTTTAGCCTCTGCCAGACGGAAGCAGCTATTCCAGACCCTACCCACCCTCTCTCAGGGTTCAATATAAGAAGAGTCTATTTTCTGGGAGCCCCAGCATAAATTTCAGTGGTGATCATTGACTCAGATGTGATGATTTGTCCATCCGTGACCCAATCAATGTTGCTAAAAAAATTAGGATTGTCGGCTTTTGGGGCCTGATTCACTGGCTCAGGTATAGCATTAGCTTTACCTAAAACACTCCAAAAGAGAGTGATGAATAATTGGAACCCCTAACAAAATCAAAGTCCTTTTATCACAAGAAGTAGGAATGGACTCTGGGTGACTTAAACACACACATACTGCAGCAAACATCCTCTATGGACTCTGCATTCTCCTCACAGAAATGCTGTGGTCCCAACACTGGGCTACAGACATGATTAGGAGTTTGCTATACTTTCGCCAGGATAAGTAGTGAAAAATAATCAATGGGGTGACAGACCTGGCAGATGGGATTATAAAAATAAAGGATTCAGCCAAACAAGGCAAATCTGGATCGTCTTATTGCGAATTCTTGCAAACTCTACTAATCCTTCAACCCCAGTTTATTGGCTACCTTTTCTAGAAAATATGCCCTCATGTGTTTTCCAATCACTATCCTTTCTTTTCCGTGCACCAGTCTCCTGCTTTGTAACCTTGTTCTTTGCCTAATTCATCTCTGCATTGTGAGGCCTGACCATGGCCTGTGTGACATCAGCAGCACACGTTTACTGGGCAAACCCAATGAAGCAAAATACCCAGATGAGTGCTGACACATAAGCATGCAATATGCCAAAAGTACTGAGCAGGTATGCTCCTGGAACAGAAAGTGCCCTCCCCGCCCTGTGTTTTGGTGCAAATCTAATTATATTGATTATATTTGCTCTGGGATCATCTGATAGATGTATCCGCAGCCAAATCTCAGATATCTCACTTACCCAACATTGTCTCTTGAGCGCCACAGCCAAAGAGAACAGTTCTGAGAGGTTCTCCCAAGGAGTGCATGGACTGCAGCACATACTTTATTTTGATTTATTTTGGCTTGAAAAACCTATTTGTGACTGATTTCGCCCTTCAGTGAGGTTGCTGATGAGTGTGTGCAAGATAATACTGAGCCCGAGGTTTCTAAACTAAATTCACACATAAAGCAAAATACTTAAAAACACAGCCATTGCTTTTACACAGCCCAGGGTTGAGTTCCCACGTTTCTCTAGATTAGCAAATGCACACACAGCACTTGTGCCCCTGGAATTGTTATTTGGTATTCGGGAGCTTCGATTTATTTATCAGCAAAAAGAGATAAATGATCATCCCTACATGATGGGGTGTAGTGAAAACGAAGGAAAGCAGCATTCTTACAATCCTTAACCTGTGCTCAATGAAAATTCTCCTTTATTTCAATTCTCCTGCATTTATTTTGTACTTTGTTATTGCCAAGCTCTCTGCCAAGTATTGCAATGAAGCAAGTAAGCAAGATATGTGCATTCTTTCCTAAAAGAGCTAACAAACTTGCAGAAAATAAGCACTATTATTACAGGAACAAATAGATAAAATTGGATTGATTAATTTATTAATTAAGATAAAATAAGCATGGGGATGACTGCAAGGGAATTTTTCTTACATTAAACTGAGAGCTGAATGTATTTACTTTTTGTGAGCTTTTCACTTCCCTTTTTCATTTGGAGAACAAAAACTAAGTTTCTGATACAGACATACACAGTTACTCACTATCTTGCCCCTGCCAACCTCACCTGCCTCATCTCTTACAGAATCCCGGCTCCTTTGTTTAACTGTGAGTTGCTGACAATATTGAGTCATGACTTTTCTCATGCTAAACCATCTTTCTGCAACTCTTTCCAGCTCTTCTCCAGATGAGAAATTCTTCCTTATCTTCCCAAACTCAGATGAGTCACTCCACTCCAATACGAATGGAATATCCCTCCTCTGTGCTCCCATGACACCCTGTATAAATTCCGCCACACTGCTTGACTTTGACAGTATTTATTTACATATTTTTCTCTTCAACTAGATTACAAGATCTTCTCGAGCAGTGTCCAAGGCACATTCATTCTTATATCCCTGGAGTCTTGCTTGCTTGGCACCTACCTGACATTCAAAGGCACCTTGTCATGCTGGCTGACTGAACTTTACTAAAGGCAAGTTTTGTCTGGCTCCTGATTTCAATCCAACCTCAGGTTTCACCCAGGTGTTAGTGACAGAGTAGAGCTTGTTGCTCACTTTCAGGTTCAGGTGTTGGATTCTCTTAGCTGTACAAAAGAGTGATCAACCTTTGGGAATCGAATTAAATCACAAGCAAAGGAGGAGGAAACCAGTGTGTTAAAGTATTCATTTGTTTGGAGACAGCCTGTGGCCAATATTTTCAGCAGCCAAGCTGGAGAGCCTTCTTTGATACACTGAACTAAAAGAAGTGGCAGCTTGCTTGGAAGACAGTAAAAGAAAGTGTCATTAATTAATGACATCCTCTTTTCACCAGTGGAAGTGTGGTATTTGGAGTCAGACAGATGGAAATTTAACTTTTATCTCAATCTCCACCTGTGTAACCTTGGGAAAGTTTCTTAACTTTCCTAAGTCTTAGTGTTATCTTCACTTATAAAATAGGGATACCTATTTATTCTCAAGAGTGCTGTGTGAGATTTAGGAGATATAGTAAAGTATACAGTATATGAAGGAGGACGAAAAAACTCAGAATTTTTTATTAAAAACTGTGTATTTATTCTTACATGCTTAAACTTCAGTCACCTTCAATGTACTCTCTGTTTGATGCAATGAACCTATCAAGACTTTTTTCCACTGCTCAAAACAGTTTTAGAACATGTCAATAATGATACTTTAAGTGCTTCTGCCATTTTTTGTTTCACCTCTTCCACGTTGGCAAAATGTTTTTCTTTGAGGACTCAAGGTGAGATTGGGTGAATAGGGACGGTGGGGCATGAGGGTCATGCAGATTTTGGTCAAAAACTGCTAAACATTCAGTGTTGTTTGGGCAGGTGCACTTGTAAAGCACTTGTCAAGAAATGGGCAAGCATGTTGAAAGAATCTCCAAAAAAAAAAAGACATTTACTGAAACCGAACACAGCCTCTCACAACACTAGCTGATTCACTGATACTGATTGGATCCTAGAACACTTACCTAGTGGGGGAAGCCTGTACTACAAGGGACTTGCCCTCCAAAAAAATAATTCTGGATTTTTTGGGATTCTCCTTTGTATAGTGTCTATAGTATACAGTGCTTAGAATATAGTACCTGAAGGAGCCTGGCTTCAGGATCATTCTTTAACAAGCAGTACTGCTATTATAAAGATAAACTTTCTGATAACACTGAATTACCCGAGTAAATTAGTCAGGACATATTCTATACTAGAACCACAGATTCCACGCAACTCAACTCTCTTCTTTTCAATACTCTATCCCTTTCCTAAACAAAACTGCACTGCCACATTAATATTTGTGTGGATGATAGTATAGCTTAAACTTGCAGACTCCTTGAGGTTAGCAACACTCCAACACAGTCTGAGTCCTTCAACCAGTTATTTCTGAAAAAGCCTCAGCTAATGGCTCACCCAATGCAGTGATGCAAGTTCTAAAATTTTCCACGTGGTGATAATTCTTCTTGACTTTTTATCTTGATATTATATTAACTGTTACTATGACCTGCCAGACTCCTTTATACGGTTTATAAGGTTCTCTGTACCCCCATCTCAAGGCCTTTGTATAACTGTCCTCTCTGCCTGGAGTTCTGATTCCTGTACAGCGTAGCCGTTGTCCCACAGGCAACACGTCCACAGCCATTCTGACCACCCTGTTGAGACTTCACCAGCCCTGCCTTCAGTGGTGGACCTTGCTGGGTATTTCCACTGCACTGGGGGCTTGTTCCATCCATCACTTACCACAATTTACAGTGCTTCTGAATTGTAAATCTCAAAATATACAGTTAGTATTTTGTAACTTCCAAATTGAAAAAAGATGATAAAATTTATGTGAAGAAGGCCTGTGCCTGTTTTCTGATTTCTGGAAGGCATATACTGAATGTTTCCTAAACAATGAGTGAATGAATGGACATGGCTGGGAATAGTCCTTTGGGCATTTCTGGGATGACGAGAACTCTGGCCTTGGAGTCAGGCAGGCTTAGATGGAAACATCCGCTCTGCTTCCTCTTACCTGAGTATCATAAGCAAGTGACTTCTCAAAAACTTAATGTCCTTATCCATAAAATGGGAACAAAAATCTCTCTCACAGTGTTACTGGGAGAATAAATGAAATAAAGAAAAAAATGTAAAAACAAACCCAGACACCTCATACAGAGCAGGTATCTTGCCCCTGATAGAAGGTCATTTTACCAATCCAATCCAATAGAAACTTCTAAGCGCAGGGCCATGTGGAGTTAACACCTTCAAATCTGTGTGTGTGTCTAATGTGTTTGTGTGCACATGCATGTATGTGTGTGAGTGCCTCCTTTTTTCATATTGGAGAGGTCAGAGAATGCAAATGTAATGCCATCAACATGAATCTGTCTCTTCAAGTAGCCACAGGAGTTTGGATACTTCAGGGAATTATTCAGATGCTACTTGCCGCTAAAAGGTCACTCATGGGCAGGCCTTCCTCTCCCCTAGTTTCAGCTGAACCACAGATGATGGCACCATCACCAATAAGGAAAACAAAAATACAAGTTCATGGATTTAATCACATTAATACCTACAGAAAGCAGATATTCTTGGTCTCTTAATTTCTTTGGACCTCAGTTGCCTCCCATGAAAAAAAAAATGGGGCTAGTCAAATCTGTCTAAGGTAATTGCTTTGGCTATTTTTGAGAACAAAGAAGATAGTCAAAAGGAGAAAAGCCAGGTACTTATGTTCTGTTATGTTCTAACTGGGTAGGTTGCCTAACATCTCTAAACCCCTTAACCTATCAGTAAATCAAAGGCAGTGCCCTTTTTGTGGGTTTGTTACATGGATCAAATGAGTACAAATAGTCTTAAATATGATTTATAGACTGTTAATGTGGAACTAGTAATGATGCTATAACTTGATGATAGAAAAAATCCAAATTCAGCCAAAATATGTTTGAAGAGGTTTATTTTGAGCCACATAAGAGTGACCAAAGGATGAATCACAGTGCCAAGAGGTCCCCAGAACTTGTGTCCACAGTGACTGAATTACAGCTTGGTTATATACATCTTAGGGAGACAGAAGTTACAGGAAAAAAAAAACTCCATAAATTGATAAATATGAGCTTTACATTGGTTAGACCCAGAAAGGCAGGATATCTTGTAGAGTCTCGAGATCGTAGGTGGATTTGAAGATTTTCTGATTGGCCATTGGTAGAAAGAGTTAAGCTCTATCTAAAAAAATTGAAATCAGTAAACGAAAAGCTTTACTTAAGATAATGGGGTTTGACTGGGTGCAGGGGCTCAAGCCTGTAATCCTAGCACTTTGGGAGGCTGAGGTGAGAAGATTGCCTGAGCCCACGGGTTCGAGACCAGCCTGGGTGACATGGTGAGATTGCGTCTCCACAATACATCAAAAATTAGCCCGGCATAGTAGCGCACGCCTGTAGTTCTGCCTACTTGGAAGGCTGAGGTGGAAGGATCTCCGGAGCCCAGCAGGTCGAGGCTGCAGTGGCCGAATCTGCCACTGCACTCCAGCCTGGGTGATGGTGTGAGACTCCAACTTAAAAAAAAAAGAGAATGGGGTTTGTGGAAGCCAAGGTTCTTGATGTGTAGATGAGGTCTCTATGGAACAGATTTTAAAGACAATAGATGGTAAATGTCTTAAAAGGTGTCCTATTCCTACTAGAAAAGAAGATTCTATATAGATGTAAATTTTCTCAAGAAAGGGCTTTGCATATTTTTGGGTAAAATGTTTCTGATTTCCCTCTGTTTGTTAAGTGACATTTTGCCAGAGTCAGATTGAAAAGTAAGCCACATTATATAGGGTTAATAAAAACCTGTCTGATGAGACCTTATGATTTGTAGAGTGTGACTCCCCAGGTCCCTTAGTTACGAATTTGGGCAAGAGAACGAGGAATGTTCAGAGTTGAGTCCTCAAACTGACACCTTTTCTCAAACAAAAGGGTACCCCAAATCTAGTTCTAAGTGGGATATGCTCCAAATAAAGTTAGGATAACTTGACACAATTGGGAAGCATGACAACAATATTTTAATGAATGGATCTGTAACCTTCCTGGCTACGTAAATATACAGAGAAATTGAGCTTGGTCTGAGAGTGCTGTGATGTGAAGGGAAGGAATATGCAGAGATTCTCTGCTCTCTCCACCCCCAGCCTTTTGCCTCATTTTTGTAGCTCTTTTATTCAGAGCTCGATCCTTCAGACTTTTGGTAAATGGCAAGTTGTTTTTTTGTTCTTTTCTCAAAGTTATGAATGCTCTTCAAGGAAAAATTATTAGTTTTAGTCCATGTTCTTGGCATCAAATTGCAGTTTAATGACAGATCTGGGGTAGGACTCTGCTGGTTCCATAGCAAAGAGATGGGCTGTATTTTCTAAGAAAAGATAGTAATGATGGTATGTGCCATCCGTCTGACTGCAAAACTGACTCTTAGGTGTGAGCTCATCTGCTCGTTTTCAATTGAAGGCGACACCAGGTATTAATTCCAATCTATTAAATACCTGTGACTATTGAGTCCTTGTCATGTTGACATTGTCTATCCTTCTGTGCCTTGTATTACAGAAAATAAAACTGACTTGAAGTGAACTATTTCTAAGTCCCTCTCACATATGAGTTATAAGGCCCTTAGGTACCAGCCCTGCAGCCCTGTTTTCTGATCTGACTGAATGTGCATAAAATAATCAATCTAACATCTGTAAAAATCCTGGCCTGAGATAAATGAATAATTAACATTCATCCCTTCCGTGCTTGCCTCTGAGTAAATGCTGTTTCTTCTGAAGCACTCCCACCTGCCCATCCTGTCCTGGGGTCCCTTCAAGGAGCTTAGAATGTGTCTTCCCTCATGGAGCTGGGGTATTTAGGGTGCTCTGCAGGTGGGCTGAATAAGCATCCACCTGGGGAAAGCCCTCAGGTAGACACTGCAGAGAGAGGTTGATACTTGAGGAAAGATGCTGTCAGTCTTCCAAGGAAGGACGACACAGTACTGGACAGAGATGTGGGGCATAGCACCACAGCCTCTGCCTGCTGCATTGCACACCTAGAGTTAGAACGGAAAGAGATCAGAAGGTGCAAGTCAGCAGATGCAGCACATTCAGAACAGAGGACATTAGGCATGATACTAAGAGGTGAGAGGCAAGAGGGAGCAGTCAAAGGGAGTATGTGTGTTAGACTGAATGACACTGACCCAGATGGTAAGCACAGATCGATACATTTCCTTACTGAGGTGCATGGAGCTTGGGTAAATCCAGACACATGCTCCATCCACAGTGTCCATGAGGCCAGTGACAACTCTTCTTAATGGTTTCTGTGAAATACTATCTTTTCCAACTCAGGTTCATCCTTAAACTCTTCCCTTGAAGTCTCTGTTCCTCGCCATCAAGAGAGCCCAACTAAAATGCTTACAACCAACTTCCCACACACCAGAACCCTAGGGTCCATGATAGATGCTGGTCGTGCTCTATCTGTTAGGAATGCAGATAGCTCTAAGTGTCTTCAGGAAAGAATCCCTAGCAGCCACTGCATAAAGCAGGGGTTCTGTCGGGGCTCGCACCTCTAGCCAGAGGAACTAGCTGGTGTTGCATCACCAGGAACAGCATCATATTAAGCTGTCACGAGTCTCTAGTCTCTGTTTATGTCCTGCACTGCACTCTAAGTTCGGTGACACCCCTAAGACTGTACCTCTGCTTGGTTCCTTGGTCTCCTCCACGGGACTATGCTGCTTTCCAGAGTTGAGACGTGTTCTATCCTCTCTGTTTTTCCCACCAGTCTATGCCCCCTGAAAGTTGGGACAGATCTGATTTGGAAAAACATTTGATGCTCAAAAAATATTTAGTGCATGAATACACTGATGGGCAAATATGACCAAACTCTTTCTTATCCCAGGACATTCCCATATGCTGCCCAGCCCCCCCACCCCGAGACATTCTTTCAACGCTATGTGGCCTTTTAAAATTATATACTCTTTAGCTCCCCAAAGACATATTATTTTAGAAGCATGGTCCCAGGCTAGACCAGTAGCCACACTCCCTTGTGACAGTCTGGTGCTGAGCTCTGCCACATATCATGATGGCTATTTATCAAGTTAATTGAAATTATGTTTCTAATATTCAACCTCTTACTTATTCCCCCCACATACTGCAAGTATCATTATGTCCAGAAACATGTCGTTTCTGCACATCATAACATCTTATCTTTCTGGAAAAGTGGCTGGACCACAGAAGAGCTCAAAAATATTTGCTGAATGAATGAACAAATAAAAAGAAGGTGCACAATAAATATGTTTACTGCAACCGCATAAAACATTGAAATGCCAATAAAAAATTGAAAAACCAATAGTTGGCTTTTATGGATTTCCAGGGTTGGTCAAAAAACACCTGAAGGAAAAACGGTTTGCAAAATATACAAGGGCTCTCCAATCATCTTTGTAGCAGGGCATCCATTTAGCCAGACAATTACGTTCCCTTGTTCTCCTTTCAGTAAACAGGTTGCAGAAGGGAGTTGCATTTACAAAGATGTTTGCCAATTTTGCAGATTGATTTTTTTTCTTTTTCTGGAGCTGATTAGTGAATTCTTACTTAAAAATAAGTAATTCAGATAGAGGTAGTTTTATCCCACTGAAGTATTTGTTTGCTGTGTTATATTTGTTTAATAGCTTTGAGGAAAATAGAGTACTTTATCATTAGATAAATTGAAATGATGTACCCATCAGGGTCCTATGGATACTGATTGCCATAACTGTTCTAGCAAGCCTTTTGAGAGTGCAGACTCATCGTTTTCTTTATTATTTTTCCGCGTAACCTGAACCAAATGGTCTTCTCCCCACATACATGTGATGTTTTGAAGCATAGTTTGATAAACACAAACTCCAGATACCAACTGCTATTTTTATATAACACACAGATGACGTGGGGATTGAGGGTCTACCTGTAAGGATAAGGTTAAATACCAAAATGATCTTCTTCTTTAGAAGGCAGAGAAAGTGTTTCTATGCACATGTTTGGCATTACATAAAAATTGTCAACCCCAACATATAGATCTTTCTTCATTTTATCTTATTTATAAGTCTTAGAAGCTTGCCTTCACTGATTTTTGCTAACTTATGCCGATATTTTTCACCTGGTGTTTTACCTAAAGTATAATCTTATCTCCTCTTTTGACAGGCTTGATGATAAATCTGTGCATTCAGTGAAGATCATTCATCCCTTTCTTCACTTGTTCATCTGTTTGTGAAAATGCTTGTTTATTTAGCCAGCAAAGCTTTATTTTAAATGTCAGAAATGGTGTCAGGCTCTCTAAGAACCCTGAGTGGGCATGGTGGGTTCGTGGCTCCAGATGCCTTTCGTTCCACATTGATGAGTTGCTGCAGCCCTTTCTCATGAAACTGATAGACCCTGGTCTCCATGAGATTGGTTGCAGCCTCGATGCCTGTCTTTCCTTTTACCAACGCCTTGTATTGAGAATGCAGAGATGAATAAACTAGAGAGTCTGATCCAGGTAGGAAAGGTGAAGGAGTCAACAGTGACAATTTAACGAGTGCACATGAACCAGTATGTGGCTCCCGCACTGAGGGTGTGAAGGGGAAGAGGAAAGTGTCCAGTGAGCAGGTGAGCTGACTGAACAGGCAGGTAGAGATGAGCATGGGGAAAGGAGGTGACAGGGTCAACTGAAGCAAGGAGGGCCTGAGCCGCTAGGATAATGCAAGATTGCACCCACCTAACAAAGTAGAAAGAAGCAAATTTTATTATTCACTTTTCACAGATTGGAAAGGCGGCCGACACTCAGAAGCAAGTGTGGCCCCAAGGGACATGAAATGGGTATATTTAAGGGCTTTCGGGTAGGGATGTTTTGGCCCAAAGGAGTATCCAGGTCTGTGGGACTTTCATGTTGATTGTAGTCACATGAGTCTTAGATCTTGAGGTCTCTGGACATTATCATATCCTGCCCTTAGGTGGTGGGCTAGATGAGAGGAAACAAGGGGAGGGGGTTTTCCTGCAAGACACCTGTCAGACATTTGCTATCCACGAACTCCTTGACCAAAAGTTGGTTTTATTATCATTTCTATGGCTTTGGCCAACCTGAAAGTTTACTAGAGATTATTATGCTAAATTATGAATTGAAAGATTGAGAGGTCCTGGTCTTGCATCTGGTGGAGATTTGCTGAGGGGGTGGAGTAGGCTGCCAGCTTGGCCTGCAGTAGAATGTCTGAACGTTGCCTAAAATCTGCTTACTGGAACTTTATCTATGTCTAACCTGTGCTAAATTCAAAGCATGTTAGGGGTAAAGTCTAAGCAAAATGGTTATGCGGAGGCAAAAAAAAGACTAAACTAAGAGCAAACCAAGTTATTCGAGGTTTCTAGAGGTACCTCCTTTCAATGTGTGTGGCAGGCTCATAAAAGTTTTTGGCTAAGCACTTTGAGAAAATTTTGTAAAAAGAGAATGTTTCTAGAAAAGGATTAGGCGGATTTTTCTTAATCACCAGGACATGGCCCTGAGAGAGACACCGCACCTCCCTCCCTTCTTTCCATTCCTCCTGACTTTCCCTCTCATCTTCCATGTGGCCACCTCTGCTGAGCTCCTTTGTCCCAGGGGGTGCTCATTCATGGCGAGTGCCCACAGCACACATCCCAGGACTGTGCCTTTTCATCCAACACAATCCCCTGCTGAAGCCACTGTCAGCCATCTGCTGAACTTGGCCAGCTTTGCGGGCTCAGCACCTCCGGTGGAAGGTGATGGTGGGTCTTCTGCAAAGAGGAAGCACGGGCGCTAATTCTGCTGATGCTGCAAGATGGGAAAGGAGGATAGGCAGTCGCTGTTTTTTAAGCTGACAGCTGAAAATAAAAAGGTGATGAGGCCAAATGTTCGCTGGGACAGAGCATCTTGATGGTAAATTTGAAACTGAATCAACTTAATGAGGAGAGGAGGTGGCTTTAGTCTCACTGCATTTTAAGCACCAAGCATAGCCAGATAAAACCTCAAAAGGTTGATGTAACAGATATTAAGGAAGGAGATAAGGCCTCTAGGAAGCCTCTTGTGCTTCTTATCTGCATATAACATCACTTTATCAGCACTGACTCACTTGTAAGTCAAACTCTGAAATTCAGGAGCAGAAGATGCCTTTTCAGACAGTTAATACCATAGGACCCAATTAACTGGGGACAGACAGAAAGGGGGAGATAAAATAGTGTATAATGAGATCATCAGGGGTATGCAAATGAAATCCCACAGTCTGGTAACATTGTGATGGAAAAGATATTTATACGAATCATTATATTTGTATGTGGATTATCAAAGAGCTGCCTCAGTCCTGCACCCTGTGAATTCACCTCCAGGCTGCAGAGACCTCCAGGCATAGTTAGATTCCGGTGTCAGAGTCGCTTCATCCAGGAAGGCCTGGGGTGAGTGCATCACACTTTAAGAGCCTGAAGCTGCACCTAGTGTTAGCAATGTACTCCCTACTGCCTGCAACTTTTGGCATGATGCTGCAGAAAGAAGCAACAAAAGGTAATAGAAAGCCAGCCATTTATGTGAATCTAAAACTTGCTGGACAGTGCATCTCACATATCTCTTTTGATTTTCTTCACATTCTTGCAAGAAAGAGACCGCTGCCCTCCTTTTACGAGTCAGGACCCCAAGGCTGAGAAGGACGAAATGGTCTGCTCAAAGTTGCACATTGGGAGAGTAGAATGTCTGGGAACCATCTCAGAAACCCTTGAAGCAACCTGCATGGCTCTCTTCAGTTTGGTGAGAGTGGGCACCCTCCCTCAGGGAAAGGAAGTGATGTTGCAGGCCTATCAGGGCTATCAGAGTGCAGACAGTTGGCCACTTCCCAGGCTCTTGATCCTTGGTGGGATCCTCTGCCAAGTTCTTGGCTTTTTGATCTCCGAAAGCATAATTTTTCCCTTCTGCTCATGACACTCCAGGCCTTACACATAGATACTGTCTTTTCCTAGCCTCTTGCTGTCAGTCATGTTTAAGATGGGAAAAGACATCCTGAGGTCTCTAGTCTTCTGAAGACATCCTGATTCATTATAACCTTTCTTCATGAAATCGCCTCAACTAGTCCATGTCTGAATGCTAATTCTAATTCATTCTCTGCACTTTTCATGTTATGAGTTTGCCAATAACTGATTGGCAATTCTAGTTTTTAATTATATTTTTTCCATTTTAAATCTAAGGTTAAGCTTTTATACTTTCCATTGTTCTCCTGCTTTTGATTACTCCAGCTTGCTGGTTCAGATCCAGGCTGACTGACTCCATGCCTCTATCCTGTCTCTTTATCTGTCTCAGACAAAAGGCCTTTGTTTCCAGGGTGTATCTGTGATTTTATGAGATATGTCTTATTAAACCCCAATCCCCTCACCTTTATGATCTCACTTTTCCCAGCAAACATAAATTTCCATTTCGAGGTTCTTGCCTTACTCAGCTCTCATCTTTTATTTGTAAATGTGCCTGTTGTTTTCTGCCAGAACACTTTTTAAAGAAAATGTTTTAAAGCTTTATTGAGGTATAATTAACAAATAACAATTATATATATTTATGGTGTATTACCTGATACTTTGAAATAGGTATACATTGTGAAATAATTACCACAATCAAGCTAACTTACAGATCCATCATGTCATGTGGTTACCTTTTCTTTTTTGTGGTGGGAGCATCTAAAATCTGTCCTCTTAGCAAATTTTAAACGTGTAATACAGTGTTATTAACTATAGTGACCACTCTGTGCAGTAACTACTCATGTAGCCTTGTAGTAAAGTTTAAAGTCTGGAAGTGTAATACCTCATGCATTGTTCCTTATGCTGAGGATGGGTTTGGCTATTCGTGTTGTTGTTTCCTTATGTATTTCTGTATTGCTGTTTCCGGGTCTGAGCAAAAATGATGTTGGTAATTTGATGGGTATTGCATTGAATCTGTAGATTGCCTTGGATAGGATGGACATCTTGACAATGCTGATTCTTCCAATTCATGATCATGGACTACTTTTCCATTTGTTTGTGTCATCTTTGATTTCTTTGAGCAGTGTTTTGTAGTTCTCATTGTAAAGTTTTTTCATTTCTCTGGTTAGGTGGATGCCAAGGTATTGCATTTTTTGTGTGGCCATTATGAATGGGATTGTGCTTTTTATTTGGTTTTCTGTCTGCTTATTGCTGGTGTATAGAAATGCAACTGCCTGTTGCGTGCTGATTTTTGCATCCCAAGACTTTACCATGGTCGATTATCAATTTTTAAATGTGTAACACAGCACTATTAACTATAGTGACCATTCTGTGCACTAGTTGTTCTTAATCTTATAGCTGAACTTTTGTACCTCTTGACTATCTCCCCATATCCCCCCTCTTCCAGCCCCTCGCAATACCATTCTACACCCTGCATCTATGAGTTCAGCTTTTTTAGATTCGACATATAAAGGAGATCATGAAATGTTTGTCTTTCAGCGCCTGGCTTATGTCAGTTAGCATAATATCCTTCAGTTTCATTAATGTTGCTACAAATGACATCATTTCATTTTTTAGGGCTCTATAGTATTCCATTGTGTACATATACCACACTGTCTTTATCCATTTATCCATCAGTGAACACTTTGGGTTGATTCTGTATCTTAGTTATTCTGATTAATGCTGGAATAAACATGGGAATGTGGATAATCTTAGAGATATTAATTTTATTCCCTTTGGATATATACCAGTAGTGGGATTGCTGAATCATCTGGTAGTTCAGTTTTATTTTTCTAAGGAATCTCAAAGTAGAACTTTCTATTTACTACCAAGCTGCCTTGATAATAGGTCTTTGTGACTCTGTATCTATGCTATGATTCAGTATCCAGATTATTTCAGAAATATAACAGAGACAGTGAATGCTCAAGAACACAATTCTTCAGCTTTAAATTTATTTTTTGTGATGTGCTGCCCATTTGCTTGGGCTTTTAGGTCCCTCTTCTTTTTTTTTTTAATATATATAATATTTTTTTTATTGTGATATTGAGGGGTACAGTTAAGGGTTAGGTACACAAATATGTCTCGTTCAGGCACCCTTGTTGATAAGGAGTGTCCCCCCATCACCAGACAGGCATTTACTGCCATTAATCCCTTCCCTTCCCCCCCCCATAGTTTCCCACCACTGTCAGTCATTTTCTTGTGATAATACGTTGGATGATCAAGGTCTATTATATGAGTGAGAACATGTGGTACTCGGTTTTTTGTTTCTGTGAGAGGTCACTCAGTATTATAGACTCTAGTTCCATCCAGGTTGCTGCGAAATTCAGGATTTTGTTCTTTTTTATGGCTGCGTAGTATTCCATTGTGTATATGTACCACATTTTTTTAATCCAGTCCTCTTTTGATGGACAGCAAGTTTGTTTCCAGGTTCTTGTTATTGTGAACAATGCTGCAATAAACATACGAGTGCAGGTATCTTTTTTACAGAGTGATTTGAGGTCTTCAGGGTATATTCCCAGTAGGGGGATCGCGGGGTCATATGGGAGGTTGGTGTTTAGAGCTTTTAGGAATCTCCACACTGCTTTCCACAGAGGTTGCACTAGTTTACACTCCCACCAACAGTGTAGAAGTGTTCCCTTTTCGCCACATCCTCTCCAGCAACTGTTATTTTTTGAGTTATTGATAATTGCCATTCTGACTGGAGTTAGGTGGTAT
>CAUYQG010022649.1:0-21416 GCA_963574415.1 Tarsius wallacei
TGTGCCTGTGGTTCCAGCTACTTGGAAGGCTGAGGCGGAAGGATCGCCGGAGCCCAGCGGGTCGAGGCTGCGGTGGCCGGGAGCGGCCACTGCACTCCAGTCTGGGCGACAGAGTGAGACTCCAGCTCAAAAAAAAAAAAAGAAAAAAAAGAAAAGATGCACGGGAGACAAATCCTACAGAAGCCTCAGGTAAGGTATTTTCTCCCCCATATTTTAGGAAGAATTGCATGCACCTGGGAGTAGATCAAAGCTTACAGAGAACTCAACTAGTGCTGTCTAACTAAAGATATTCATACCTCCACATGACCCTGTGTATCTGAACTATATTTCTTTTCGGAATGTAAGGAAATACAGTTTGGGTGCTGATTTAGGAACTCCAGAAATTTAAAGCAGACACCTTGTTTTATCATTAGTATCCTACTTCCAATTGTTACTCCTTATTTTATAAAAGAAAAGAAAATGTTTTGTGTTGACTTAGAAGTCATTTTTATTGATTATATTCTACTCAAACCAAAACCTCAGAGTTGGGTTTGCTTAGTCTTCTTATATTCCATTCTGTTTGTTTCAGTAAATATTTATTGAGGGAAACATAGTACTGGGACAACTAGATATCTACATGCAGAAGAATGAGTCTGGACTCCTACTACAACCATATACAAAAATAAACTCAAAATGAATCAAAGACCTAAATGTAAGAGCTAAAAGTATAAAACTCTTAGAAGAAAACGGGGGTAATTCTTAGTGACCTTGGGGATTAGGCAATGGTTTTTTAGATAGAACACAAAAGTACTAGCAACAAAGGGAGAAAAAGGTAAATTTTAAGTTTTCTACCACATTAAAAAAGTGGGAAAAAGTAATATTAACAACTTCAGATCTCACAGAAGAAGCACAAATGTGTCTACATACACACTCTTCTCTCCCCTCCCCCACACCACTAGTCTACACTAAAAGACACCTGGTCCATAGAGCTACCAAGCACTTCTGGGTTGTTCAACTGTCTTTTGAGTGTTTGCCCATATGTTAGAGGATTATGCCAGGCAGAAATGACTTTCTTTTTTCTTTGCAATTTATTTTAAAGATGTGGGATACAATTCAGGAGGAAATGACTCAATACTTTCATGCAGACAAATATCTAAAATAATTTTTCTGAAACTTTTATTTGGTTTTCCATATCTATAGGAAGAAGAATCTCATGGTTATGAGCTAGGGATCTGGAACCTGACTACCTAGGTATCCTAGCTTCCCTTACTGGCTGTGATCGTAAGCAAATTGTTTAACCTCTCTGTGTCCCAGTTTCCTTTTCGAAAAAATGAGGATAAGTGGCTTACGCCTATGATCTCAGCAGTTTGGGTGTCCAAAGCAGGAGGATCACCTGAGCCCAGAAGTTTGAGACCAGCCTAGGCAACATAACGAGACCTTGTCTCTACAAAAAAAATCAAAAAATCACCCAGGCTTGGTGGCACGTGCCTGTAGTTCCAGATATCTGGAAGGTTGAGGCAGGGGGATCACTTGAGCCCAGGAGTTTGAGGCTACAGTGAGCCATGATCATGCCACTGCACTCTGGGGGTAACAGTGAGTTGCCAACTCAAATAATAATAATAATGAAAGTAAATAATATTAAATTCAGCTGAAGTTTGGAAACCACTGTAAATTCAGTAAGTATAAAGTGCAGAACAATTCACAGGAAGAGTTCCTTTTTACTGCTCAAAATAGCACAAATGGAAACAATCCAGATGTCCATCAGTAGAAACTCCATCATGACTTATGCATAAGTAAAATACTATGCAGCAGCAAACATAAACTTCAGCCGCATGTAACAGTACAAAGAATCTTATAATATTGAGCAAAAAAATAAGTACACACATTACTGCCACAGCTGCCAAATGAGAAACTTACCACCAGGTCCCCCACCTTAGCCTTAGAAAGTCTACATTCAGAATGTAAACATGTGGCCTGCCACAGGTCTCATGGGAGCCCACCTAAGCTCATAACATGATTTCATTTATATAAAGCTCCAAAACAAAACTAAAAGCAATATTTTTAGAAATGCAATTAGAGATGATAAAACTTTTAAAATTCAAGAAAATGTGGTTTTTGGTTGTTCTTTTTAGAGACAGAGTCTCACTGTGTCACCCAGGTCAGAGTACAGGGGCATGATCATAGTTTACTGCGGCCTCAACCTTCAGGACTCAAGCAATCCTCCTGCCTCAGCCTCCCAAGTAGCTGGGACTACCGGTGTGTACCAACATGCCCAGCTAATATATATATATTTGTATTTTTTTGTAGAGACGAGGTCTAACTATGTTGTCCCAGCTGGTCTTGAACTTCTGGGCTCAAGTGATCCTCCAGCCTCAGTCTCCCAAAGTGCTGGGATTGTAGGCATGAGCCACCATGCTGGGCTAGAAATTGGTAATTTTAAAGGCAAGAGTGTAAGTTATAATTGGAAATGGATGAATAGGGAGATATGCAGTTCATATGGCATTTTTTAAAGCAATACAAGGTGTTTGCTTTATAAGTACACACTGTGCCATACTTTTCTATATGTACATTTTAGTATAAATTTTTGAAGCTCAAAATTAAGAAATTAGGCTGAGATCAATAAGGAAGTACAAATTTCTCAAAATACATTAACATGGCAATGGTTAATATTAAATAGGTATTCTTGATTTGGAAAAAGTATCTTAAAATCTAGATATAGATTTTCTATAACAAAACATGAAAAATAATCTGTATATCAAACTAACAGTCACAGCCAGGTGTGATGGCTCACACCTGTAATCCCAGCACTTTGAGAGGTGGAGACAAGAGGATTGCCTGAGCCCAGGGGTTCATGACCAGCCTGGACAATTTGATGAACTCTCATGTCTACAATAAATCAAAAAAATTAACCGGGTGTGGTAGCGTGGTTCCAGCTACTTAGAAGGCTGAGGCAGAAGGATCACCTGAGCCCAGCAGGTTGAGGCTGTGGTAGTTGTGAGCGTGCCACTGCACTCTCCAGTCTGGGAGACAGAATGAGACTCTGACTCAAAAAAAACCTAACAGTCGGCCATTGCCTTACTAGACTCTGGTGTGGCCATGTGCTCTTTGAGCTATGACCGTTGCCATGCTTCCTGACTTTGGCCCCTTTCCCTGTCTTGGGGAGGTGAATTTCCTCTTTCTTTCTCACTCTCTCTCTCATTTACCTTTTAAATAGACTATATTTCTAATCTAAAAAAAAACTAACAGTCACTATCACATCTAATGAGGAAACACTAAATGCTTTCTCCTTTATGTTAGTAATAAAATAAAGCTTCTTGCTATTAAGCAAATTATTTAACATTGTTCTGAAAGTTCTAGAAACTCTTTATTTTCCTTCCTCAATTTCTCCCTCCCCCAGGAGGAGATAATGGACTCTCATTCACTTAGCATTCCAAGCCAATAAGTGAAAAATTTTTAATTCTGCTCTTTCATTATCCCCCTATTTCTAATATATTACATATCTTGTTGGATCTAAGACCAATATATTTCCTGAATATGTCCATTTATGTCTATTTCCAATGCTACTACCTTAGGCTAAGCAATTGACATCTTTTTTGTCTGGATTATTGCAAGAAACTCACACCTTTGACTCTTGACCACATACAATCCATTCAGCACTCAGCTCTCATGGTGATCTTTCTAAAACATGAAACAGTGTGATTGTTAGGTCAGTTGGCTAGTTCAGTTGCTTACACCATGGTGCTAATAAAATGTAAACAGGTCATGTTACACTTCTGCATGGGTCCATGTCCTCCGTATGCCAAATAAAGATGGTCTTTCACATGCTAAAGTACAGACAGCATGTATTGACACTTCCGAAGAATATTCCACATTTCTGCTCCAACAGGTCCAAAACTGTTCCCAGGTTTCAAAGTTTTCAACATTTAAGGAGCCGCTGATTTTAATTCCACATGTTGGTAGCATGTATAAGATGTTCTTTTATATATATATATATGATGTTCTATAAATATTTTCACTCCAAATCTTCAAACTCTAGCTATACCTGGATCGAATACCTATTTCCCCCACAAAATTGGAAATGCTCCTTCAACCTCCAGGGGACTGCTTGCCTTTTTTGTTTGTTTGTTTTTTTTTTGCCACTATTTAGTAAATACCTGCCCTACCTTCGTCCACTGCTGGACAGGAATAGCTACTACAGTACCATATAGAAGTCCTGATTTTCCATTTCTCAGACAGGACTGCTCTGTGTGTGTCTTTGGATTTCATGGCGTTTTCTATTTGTAAAATATCTAAACTTTTTCATGACCAAAAGAAATGTCATTATTACCTGTATAATGTCACTTGTATACCTAATGCTGAATCGTACCCCACATCTAAATAAAATATTTTTTAAAGTAGAAATATTGTTATTGTAGAATTTAGATTCTAGATGCCACATCCCACAGATGCTACAGTTTTTAACTAACAAGCACCAAACTCCTAAGTCCCAGGGTCTATTCTGTATATAGCTGAAGTTGCTTGAGATATATATGAAAACACTATCATACAAAACGTAACTACTAACTACAATAACCACAAAACATGGGAGGCATCTGTCACAGACCACCACCAATTCTAACTTGAACACTTTAAGCAAATAAGGTTTAAAATATCCTCACCTTGCCAATTAATTCAAGAATCTGATCCTGGAGTCAGTGGTTTCTACACAAAGGAGATAGGATTTTTAAAGCTGATAATTCAGACAAAAATATTAGTGAAGATAGATATGATCAAAAGAATAATTTCTATTAGTCCCAGTATAATCTCATTATCACCAGATCATAGACTCCAAATTGTTCTTTATTATTGCTAGTAAGCCTCAGTTTGTTAACATCTCACTAAAGAAAACTATTTGGAATAGAAATATTTTTTAAGACCTGAACATGAAAATATTTTTTAAATATTTTTTCAAGCCATGTACATGCTCCAGTAGTCTGAAATGGCAACTACTTCTTGCCTTGTAGTAATAATAAAGTAAGTGTTGTTTAAGTTTTCCATATCCTTATGTTTGTCCGTTTTTTTCAATCTTGGACTAAGTAAGGTGACTTGAATCTTCCCTACTTTTTTTTTTTGAGTCAGGTTCCCAGACAAGTACAGTGGTATGATCATGGCTCACCACAACCTCAAACTCCCGGGCTCAAGCAATTCTCCCATCTCAGCCTCCCAAGTAGCTAGGACTGCAGGCATGTGCCACTATACCCAGCTAATTTTTTAATTTTTTTGTAGAGACCAGGACTCACTATATTGCCCAGGCTGCTCTCAAACTCCTAGGCTCAAGCAAATTCTCTCACCCCAGCCTCTCAAAGTGCAGGGATTACAAGCGTGAGTCACTGCACCTGGCAAATTTTCCTATGTTTAATGTGTTTTTTTTCAACTTGTCTTTTATCCACTATAATTTATACTTAATCAAACTTATGTAAATATTTGTGACTGCTGTATTTTCATTGTGAAAGTTAGCCTTTAGCGTTGTAAAGAGCCCTTCTGTGTACTTTTGGTCTTAATTATAGTTGGTCTGATACTAAGATCAGTGACTCCTGTTTTCTTTTTATTTGTATTTTGATTGGTATTTTTTTGTCCATTCTTTTATTTAATCACTTTTCTAAAGCAGTTTTTTGTATCTCTTTTATAATAATTCTAACTTTTAAAATGTGTTAAAGATATTCCTTTATTTGCAGATACACACTAGAGATAGCAAATTTAACAAACATTTATTATAATGTTACAAAATATCTGAGGCCAAAACTGGCTGACAAACTCTATTGGCCAAAAGGCCTAGTTTCTGCATGAGCAGTGGTTGGTGGTGGCCTGGGAGGCAAGGCATGTTGCTCTTGAAGCACTGTGTGGAAACCTCAGCCTCACTGGGGCTGTAGTAGTGTCCAGTAGAAGCCAGGGTCAGAGACTCAGAGGTACAGGTGCAACTTGGGGATGACACAGGGGTTCAATCAGATTCTCAGCATCACCCAATGTTGGCCCAAATTATTGTGGAGACTAGAGACATACCATCGCAGGGGTATAAGAACATCAGAAACAAGCACTTCCTTGGCCGGGCTCGGTGGCTCAGCCTGTAATCCCAGCACTTTAGGAGGCTGAGGTGAGTGGATTGCCTGAGCCTGCGGGTTTGAGAACAGCCCAGGCAACTTGGCGGGACCTCATCTCTACAATAAATTTAAAATTAGCCAGGCATGGTAGCACGTGCCTGTAGTTCCGGCTCCTTGGAAGGCTGAGGTGGAAGGATCACCTGAGCCCAGCAGGTCGACGCTGGGGTGGCTGTGTGTGTGCCACTGCACTCCAGCCTGGGCGACAGAGTGAGACTCTGACTCAAAAAAAAAAAAAAAGAAAGAAAGAAAGAAACAAGCACTTTCCATGGAGCCTAGGCCATGGTAAAGGCCAAAGGCACATCAGTGATCAAGAGTGAGATGAGAGGTCCTGAGAGGAACCACAATATCCTATGGCAGCCTATGGAGTGGGTAGGTCCACTTCCATGGCCATTGGGAGCCCTGATTGTCATAGTAGAAGACAGCATCTGACAACCTTGGAAATGTGTCAGTTCTTGGAGGTAAAGAATCTTCACTGGGGACAAGCCTAAGAGAAGATTGTGCTCGCCTAGGGCCTTCTGTGATTCCTGGGATTGAGATCAGTCACAATCACATTTGACAATATATTCAATAGCCCTGACTTCAGAGGATTAAGACCATTAATTGGAGGCAAATATCTCCAAATTCAGAGGTGCAGCTCCATCAGGGGGTCACAGTCAGAGGCACAAAGAGGTCTGGCCACCTCAGCTTCATACGGCGTCATAGAGGCATAGGAATGGTCCATCCTTACATTCTGGGCCAGGTTCACTGGGTCAGTGTACTCCCAAGCAGCAACCCTGGAGAACTTTTTCAAAGGCACAGTGACTTTGGAGGGAATCAGGGGATCAATGTCAGGGAGATTTAGTGTAATTCTCTCCAGGGATAGCAGGCATGGCCCAGGGTGCATCGGATTGTCAGGATCCAACGGGGGCCCCAAGAATTGAAGATCAGGGGCACAGCAGCAGCCAGAAGCCTTGGGAGGACGCTGGAGCCCAGGGCTCAGAGGACATGGCTTGTCCAATGTTCCATCCACAGGCGGAGACTGAGGCTTAGAGCCCATGGCTGTCCTCCCAGTCCCCACCAAAAGGCATCTCTTGGCTGCAGCCCGGACATTTGTCTTCTGAGCCCCCAGTTTTCGAGGATGACGACCATGACCACGGCTACCAACACGGCCACAACCATGTTTGCCAGTGGAGGGAAGAAGAACCCGGGCTGATGAACCCAGGGTCAGCGACTGTGTCAATCTGTAATCAGGGAAGCTATGGGTGGTAGCTGCAGGCACAGTATCAGCATCGCAATTCTCTAGGAGATGATGGTGCCCTGGGAGCACCGAAGCTCTATGGCAGGTCCTATGGACAGCTGACACAGGCTGTGGGAGACACCAGCCTGTGAGTGTGGGAAGACACCTCAGGTCTAGCATTGCTCTCTGGAGAGCCTGGACTTCTTTCCGGGTGCTCAGTTTCTGACTGGCCAGTGCCCTGGCATCCGTGGGGTCCACATTCGCCTGGTCCTGCCCACGTTTCCACAGCTCATACCGCTCAGGTTGCAGGATGCGCACAAACACGTCCATGGAAAAGGTCACTCTGGCCTCCCCACAGCTACACTGCGAGGCCACTTTGCCATAATCGATCCATCGTGGGGTCGCAAAATTGATGGCCTCCGCACAGTTGAAGCCATGGTTGAAGCCAGCATGGTAGCCATAGGGAAATGTCACCATGAACTCTCCGGCCTCCTGAGTCATGCAACTGAAGGGAATCCCATTCTTCTGGAGGACAGTGGGCGAGATGAGGGCCACCTTGTGCCTCAAGAAGGCCTCACAGCTCCGGGAAATGCCCGGGTAAAGCTCCCTGGCCAGGCGCTCCAGGCGCTGACCGTGTTCTGGGGGCACTACATACCAAGTTTTGGGCTCCCCGAAGTGCAGGTAGTTGATGCTGTAAAGGTCCATGTCCTCCGTGTGCCAAGCAAAGGTGGTCTCCCACATGCCAAAGTACAGGTAGGGTGTGTTGACACCCTCAATGACAACTCCACATTCCTGCTCCAGCAAGTCCAAAATTGTTCCCAGGTGTCCAATGTTCCAGTGTTTAGTGTTTTCATCAAATAAGGAGCCATTGATGTCAGCACCATAAATTGGCGAATCATAGGGGCGGTTCTTCCAGTATTTTCTCTTCAAATCTTCAAAATTCAGGTGTGGTGGAGTCTGATATTTTTTACTGTTTGCCAAGCACCGATACTTCCCCACGGTCATGGTTTTTTTCTTTTTATTGTATTGAGTAAACACACCTGCCCGCCCATAGGCCACCTGTTGGAGGGGAGTGGTTACTAAGATGTCATTGATATCATCATAAGTCTCTCTGGCTTTCCATTCCTTGGGTGGAATGACCTTGGCTAGGCCCGCTCGATGTGCACCTTGGGATTCCATGTAAGCAACATATTTGTTGAAATCTGTAAATTCTTCCATGGTCGGGCAAAAAGTCATGATTGTCCAACTTGGGTTCTGGGTACTAGAGTGCTTATACTTCATGGTTACAATAGAATAAGCAACAGATTCCCAAGTTCTTAGTGTGTCCTAGATACCTGAGAGGGCTAGGGAGTATTTTCTTCCCCTCTTTATTTTTAGAAATGCTTTGGTTTTTCCGTGAGGTAGTAACTCAGACTTGAACTTCTAAACAAATGCAATACCTTTCCAGGCTTGCTGACTCACCAGGGGGACACTTCTCTAGGCAGCGTTTTTTGCCCAAAGGAAATAGAGTATCACCCAGTGGGGCAGGCACCCCAACTCGAGTCCTGGCTCTGCCTGGAGCTCTGTGAGATTCCTCAGGTGGGGGTGTCACTGTCTCTGAAGCCTCTCCTGATTCTTAGGCTTAGGCGCATGAGTAGCTTCTAATTCCACTGTACCTGAAGATCTCTTCCAGGAAGTCAAAACGCCAAATCTAACCCTTCCAAAAAAATTACAGAATATTTTAAAAGAAGCATATTACAAAAAAAAAAAAAAAACCAGGGCAAATCATAAAACAGAAAAAGGAGGTCTTCTAATTAAACTAAAAAATAAGCAAGTCTGATAATGAGTGAATTGCACAGCACTCAACTCAAGAAACTGGGTAAATTAACATCAAGCAAAAATTAAAGAAAATAAATATACAAGCAGAAACAATTGCAAAGGAAAACATAACATGCAATAAGGATGATGACAAAGACTGATTTTTCAAAAAGATAGAAGTAAAAAAACCACAGGCAGGAAGACAAAAGAAAGTACAAATAAATCACATTATGATAAAATAAGGAACATAGCTAAAAATCCAGTTGAGACATTTTTAAATTATAATTGAGCCTTAAAAACAATTGGGTGCTAGTTATTTTCTCCAAAGCACAAATATCCAAAAGTGTTCCAACAGAGAAATAAAATTACCTACCTTACAGCAGAAACTCCCAATTCCAGATGAAAATACTCTAGGTCCTGGAGAGCAGGTTTCCTCTTGGTAGCTAAGCTCCAAATGAAGCCCCAGGTTCCAGGGATCCTGGCTTTATACCCGGACAACATCCTAATCAAATCAGTACCCAGTTAATGTAATCACAGGACTATGTTCCTAATTTGATCTTCCACTCCACCCATACCCCTCTCTTTTATTTTAAATTTTAAACCAATCTTAAAACAGCTAAGTGGTTGAAAAAATCAAGTCATAAAAGGAAATATCCTGACAAATATTAAACAAAAGAAACCTAAGGCAGTAATTTTTTGAGTTGGAGTCTCACTCTGTCGCCCAGACTGGAGTCCAGTGGCCACTCCCAGCCTCCGCAGCCACGATCTGCTGGGCTCTGGCTATCCTTCTGCCTCAGCCTTCCAAGTAGCTGGAACTACAGGCGCGTGCTACCACGCCTGGCTAATTTTTTGATTTATTGTAGAGATGAGGTCTCACCAAGTTGCCCAGGCGGGTCTCGAACCCACGGGCTCAGGCAATCTACTCACCTCAGCCTCCCAAAGCGCGGGATTACAGGCTGAGTCACTGAGCCCGGCAGGCAGCAATATTAATAAATGTATTTATAGGATCAAAGAAGCCCATTTTATAGTTATTGAAAAGAAAATTTCACTAGGAAAATACTGCAGTGATGAACTTTATGCCCCTAACCATATAACACTGGCACATAGAAAACCAAGACAAAGAGTTGTCATATGGTACAGCTCTAATATCAGTAGTCATGATGGGTTTTGTTTTGTTTTGTTTTTTAACACCATTTTCTCAGAAACCAACAGAACAGTGAAGAAAATTAATAATGCTATAATGATTTGTACAACAAACTTAAGAACTTTGATCACAGAAATTGCAACAACCAAAAAGTAAACAGAAAATGCTTCTCAGCACATAGAAAACATTTACAAAAATGTGCCAATACAGGACTACAAAATAAATGACAATTAAAATTCCATAGACTCATTATTTTGTGCACAATCTTGACCGCAATTAAATAAAATTGAAAGACAACAATTAAAACACTGAATCGACCTTATTTATTTTTAAATTAATATCCACATTTCTAGAAACCTATTGATCTTTGTATTGAACTCACGCAGTTAGTAAAAACAAAAAATTATATGAAAAAATGAAAGATAAAATGATAAAAAAACGGAAAATATATACAAAAATGAAGATGATTAATAAAGCTGAAATCTAACACTTTTAAAGAAAAAATGAAGAATGGGCAATATTGATTTTTTTAACAATGTTTCTAGACCTAGGCAAGAAATGCATAAATGGATCTGGAGTATCCTGTAGGACTGGAAAATAAGGACATGGGAGCTACAAACAAACAAAAACATTAATGGAGTTATTTCAAAGGAGCATGGGGACCAAGGAAAATAGCTCCAATGACCAAATCTCAAACAATTTGAGCAATAGGAATAAATTGGTATTGGACTATAATCCAAAGTATAAAATAAATATCTATGAGTTCATACTGTTATAAAAAAAAGTAATAATTAAATAAATTAACAAATTGAGGAGACAAACTCTCCTACGAAAGAATTCTAAATGAATTAAATTAAAATGTTGCCCATTTTTAAAAGATTATGTAACCTTTTATAAGTAGAATTGTGCTTTACATATCTTGATTTTTGTGTGTCATTTCCCTCATCTATGTTGTTCTGTGTAGCTGTATTTATTCTGCTTCCTTACTGTAAGGTAGTCAATGGCATAAATGTTTCTTCTGTTGATGAGCATAGGATTGTTTCCAATTTTGGCCTCTTACAATGTTCTCTGAACATGCCTGGACATGTATGCTGGAGCTCATGTGTATTCATATCTGTGAATGGATCTTTTGGTCATAGGATACAGTCAGTACTCCGTGTCTCCTGGGTTCACCATCAGTGGATTCAACCAACCATGGGTCAAAAATATTCAGGGGAAAAAAAGTACAACCAAAAAGATTTTAATACAATAAACAACCATTTCCATAGTATTTGCATTGTATTATAAGTAATCTAGAGATGACTTAAAGTATATGGGAGTATATACATAGGTTATATGCAAATAATATGCCATCTTATATGAAAGTGACTAAGTAGAAACATAGGCGAAACTATCATGCAGCCATGTGCCCTTTGAGTTATGACCAGGCCATGTTTTCTTAAGCTTTGGCCCCCTTCCCTACCTTGGGGAGGTAAATCTTCTCTCTCTCTCTCTCTCTCTCTCTCTTATGCTTAAATAAACTATAGTTTCTAATCTAAAAAAAAGAAACATAGGAGTGCTATAAGAGCAATATTTTCTGAAAATGATGTGTGTGTTTATGTTTCTTGTCTTTCACAATCCAGAACCTTTTACCCTAGGCTTCCAAGGGCATCTGTCTGCCTGGGAACAGATGGCGATGTTGCTAAAGGCTAACAGGCAGAAATTCACCTTCTAACTTTCAGAATTGGAATGTGAGCCAGGATTCTTCATTTCAGAATTTCTTCATTCATTCCCCTGAACTGTCATATCCACAATCTAATACTACCAACTAATGTTAATAATTGCCAACTCTCACCTGGAATATAAGAACGAGAATGTCTCATCTTCAGCTGGAATGGGTGGAAAGCAGTCATCCAGATGTTACTTTGATGGAGCTGACCAAAGGAACTAATAACTTATCAAACAGACTTTCAGCAAAACCTCTGTATATGCTTCACTTTCACTCCCAACTCCAAGATCACCGGAGTCACAAAATCTTGACCCCTCTTGGTTCTGCACTATGGATAGGGCTGCTCTCTAGCATTTCTCCCCGCCTACATAGGACTCAGCTTTCTGGGGTTTATTCAAATGGTTCTCACTTTTCCAGGTACCCTTTTCTTGTGTCCTATCCAGTTCTCTTCTGTATAAATACATGCAGTAAAACATGCAGATCTGTGGTCTTCACTTCAGAGAGTTTTAACAATTGTATATACCTGTGTAATATGAGATGAGATATAGGATATTGCCACAGCCCCACACCTGGAACTTTCCAGTCAATTCCCACTCCCCACTGGAGGCAACCACTTTCTAAGTTCTATGATGACAGCTTAGATTGGCCTATTTTTGGAATGAATATAAATGGAATCAGACATTATGTTCTCACTTGGATCTGGCTTAATTTCCCCAAACTGATGTTTGTGAGATGCCTCTCTCTCTGCATGTACCAGAAGTTCATTCCTTTTTATTGCTAAATAATATTTTAATAAACTACATTTTTTTCTACTTATCTGTTTAGAGACATATAGAATGTTGCCGGTTCTTGATGATTATGAATTAGGTAAATACCCAGGAGGAGAATTCTAAGGATAGATGTGTCCTTACATTTGTAAGACACTGAAAACGGGTTTTTGTTTTGTTTTGTTTTGTTTTTTGAGTTGGAGTCTCACTCTGTTGCCCAGGCTGGAGTGCAGTGGCACACTCACAGCCACCCCAGTGTTGACCTGCTGGGCTCAGGTGATCCTTCCACCTCAGCCTTCCAAGTAGCCGGAACTATAGGCTTGTGCTACCACGCCCAGCTAATTTTAAGTTTATTGTAGAGATGAGGGCTCACCAAGTTGCCCAGGCTGGTCTCGAACCCATGGGCTCAGGCAATCCACTCACCTCGGACTCCCAAAGTGCTGGGATTACAGGCTGAACCACCAAGCCTGGCCTGAAAACAGTTTTCAAAGGGGCTGTATGATTTCACATTCCCATAAGCAAAATATGTGAGAGTTGATTGCTCTAAACACGCTACTGTTCATCTCAGCACCAAATACACGATTCCAGTAAACCTGCAGATGGAATTGGGACTGATTCATCATGCCAAAGGCAAGGTATTTGCATCTTGTCTTTGCAAGTGCTAGGGCTCAAAGGGATGTATTTTCATCAGAGGTCACAACAGTAATTCCATAAATTGGAAGCTGAGACTATCATCTGGTCATTTCCACCTCCTCATATCACTGAATCATCATGCAAAGAAGGATGATGCTAGCAAGTTTACTCTCTCAAGGAAATTATGCTTTTGAAACACAGTGAAACCTAAAACAGCATTGCAGGTCATGACCACCATGGAGCAGACCCCAAGACTTCACCAAGAACTGTATTCAAGAGTGCCCTTGGGTTTCACATCTGAAGAAGGTAGGGGAAGGAAGCAGGCTTGAACACAGGGAAAAGTTGAGCTGTGGTTCACAGTCAAAGCTATCCTCAGCCAGTCCTGCAGGGAGCTCTGGACCTAAAATGGCTCTTCAGAGTTGTTCCTGAGTTGAGCAGAGATGGCCAAGCTTTATTATAGAGCATCGAGCAGTCGTTGGATGTGGGCCAAACTTGGAAGAGGCATAGCCATGGGGAGGCTGCTCTCTGCAGCGAAAGCTGTCTGCCTGCTGCACTTTAGGGGCCATAAGACTTTTCCTTATCACATAAACGTTGATTCCTTGCTCATGCAAGATCTACCATGGGTCCAGCAGCTCTCTAGGTCTACTCCCTTCCACGTGAATCCTGTGTGCTTCCATCCTGTGACTCCACCTTCTCGATATTAACTTAATCCCCTCTGCAGCCAGGTATCTCGCTCCCATCCTTCTCTGTGCCTGGAATTCCTGAGTTCAGTCTCTCTGCTTAAATTTTCCAAAGAAAAACTTCCACCTTTTGTTACAATAGGAAAGACAAAGTCACCTAACTGGATGGGATTGGTATGAAGATATGAGTTTTTGCTGCTCCTTGTTGAGAACTTCAGAGAAGCAATTTTTCAATACTCTTGCCTTCAAATTTACCTGGTGCTTCAAAATTTAGAGGCTTACTGAAATTCTGTGAGGATGGAAGGCTGAGGCGAAAGGATTGCCTGAACCCAGCAGGTCGACACTCGGGTGAGCGTTAGCGTACCACTGCACTCCAGCCTGGGTGAGTAGTGAGACTCCGACTCAAAAAGAAAAGAAAAGATTCTGTGAGGGCAAATAAGAAAGCGTAGTTGTAAGGGTAGGGGTAACTTGCTCTTCTGAATGTTTCCTTCTGTATGGAAACTATCATTTTCAATTTTCAAAATATGTTCTTAATTTGTCCTCTTCTGTGCCTTTTCAGTAATAGCAATCAAGACTAAGCAACTATCACCTTCATTTGTATTACTTAGACGGTCAACCTGCTTCTCCTGCTGGTACGTTCTCTACAGAACAACTAAGTTGATTATTTAAATATGTAAATCACATCATGTCAACAGCTGTTTTAAAATTCCAGTGGCTTCTCATCTCAAGGTGAAGAAACACCAGATAATGCACTTTTAACATGAGACACAAGGGCCTATGTGCTCTGGCCCCTGCCTCTCTCCTTCTTCCTGTCTGTGCCCCAGACACAAATGAGCTTCTTTTTTATTTCTAGTTCCATGTTAGGTCTATTGCACTTGTTGTTCCCTGCAAGTGGAAAACCCAGCTCTGGACCTTCCCATTTTGTCAATTTGGTCTCAAAAAGGTCTCCTGCTCTGTGAAGGCTTCTGGGACCAGGGATCTGGGCTGGCACCATTCTGCTCTGTCATCCAATCCTGTTTTAGTTTCTTCGTGGTACACATTACTGATCGAATTGTCTTGTTCTTTTATTTGTGTATTTGCTTATGAGGCTGAATCAATGAATTATCAATGTAAAATACACAGAGCTTTGAAAAGGCAGTAGAATTTGAAACTGTTTTGGCTTGTGTTTCCCTCAAATCTAAACATTGATAATAGAGAATTTTAACCTTGAAGAAAGAAACATCCCTCCATTTTCTGATTTTATTTTATTTTTTTTTGAGTTGGAGTCTTACTCCGTCACCCAGACTGGAGTGCAGTGGCCGCTCCCGGCCACCGCAACCTCGACCTGCTGGGCTCCAGCGATCCTTCCGCCTCAGCTGGAACTATAGGCACACGCTACCACGCCCGGCTAATTTTTGATTTATTGTAGAGATGAGGTCTCGCCAAGTTGCCCGGGCGGGTCTCGAACCCAAGGGCTCAGGCAATCCACTCACCTCGGCCTCCCAAAGCGCGGGATTACAGGCTGAGCCATCGAGCCCGGCCTAATAATCATTTAAATTTGCATTTCTTATATTTCTACTTACATGTCTTTATCATTCTTTTACAAAATTTCCCTCATTTCTCTTTTTACATTGTATTTATGTTATTCATTGAGAATATATAACTATGATAATTTGCAATGTCTTTTCTCAATTTCTTCACATTTTTATTTCCATTTCAAATCAATGTAAACTTTACAATTTATCTCATCAAAATTTATTATTAAAAATAAAATTCTTAGGATTGTTATGGCTGATTAGAAAGTACAAGAATAACAATCTAAGGGATATCGATGTTTTCAAATTAAGTGATATAGCAGTATCTCGGACAAAAAAATATACTTTACTGTGATCACTTCTGATTTTATATATTTTTTAACAAACAGTTAAATAGTTCCCAACTAGTTAAAACACAAATTCTAGAATAAAAAACTATAGTTTACAAGACTACAGTTTATAGTCTTATAAACTGTAGATTAACTGTTTAGTGAAGTATAGAAGGTGTAATAAAGTTCTCCATATAAACAGAACCAGTATTGGGGGTGAGGAGACAGAAAGAGAGAGAAAGAGAGAGAGAGAGAGAGAGAGAGACGAATTTACTGTGGAAATTGGCTCATGCAGTTATGGAGGCTGAGAAGTTCCATGATATACTGTCAGCAAGCCAAAGAACCAGGAAAGGTGGTGCTGTAATTCAGTCTAAGGTCAAAGGCCTGAGAACCAGAGTAGAAGCCAATGGCTTAAGTCCTGAAGTCTGAAGGCCCAGGAGCCAGAAACTCTGATGTCCAAGGACAGGAGAAGATGAATTCCCAGCTCCAGAAGAGAGAGCAAATTTCCCCTTTTTCTGTCTTTTTCTTCTATCCAGGCTCCCAACAGATTGCATGACACCCGTAGCAGTATAACGATGTACATAGTATTTTGTAGATAGTCCATTTTTCTGTCAAATTTATGGAATAATAACTTATTATTTTATTTTTTAATCATGTTGGCTTTCTCAGATTTATCTTTTATTTATTAGGATTTGCTTTGGAGTTGGCCTGGTAATTGCATCACACCCGGGGATTGGCACCAAAAAATGAGCTGCAATGGACGACTGTGCCCTATTCTCCTGTGAGAGTTTTGACTTGGTCTTTCTGCTTTCGAAACTAAGGCCTGTCAGGGAAAGTGTTCATTAACAGAGAGAACATGCCCTGTAAAGCAGAAAACATTTATCTTAGGTAGGTTGACTGCGATCCTCTAATGCAGGAAGCAGACCACAACGTCTGAACAATTCAAAAAGGTATACATAACTCTTCTGTAGGGTTTGTCACAACAGTGGTTACTGCTCACTTTTATACATAGTCACTTCACTATATTAATCAAGGATAAGAACGGATTAAAGATATTTTCAGAGATGCACAATCTCAGGGAGTTCACATATCAAGACTCATTTGGGGAAACTACTTAAAGATGTATTATTGGCCGAATGGGGAGTGGGAAACAGTCTTGAAGGAGTAGGGAGTGTAAAGTAAGTGGGAAAGTATCAAGATGATAGCTGGACAGCAAACAGGCTGTTAGGAGTGTGAGGGTGGAAGGCTCCAGATGCAAGTCTCTTCTATAAAAAAGGAAGAGTGGGGATTGGTAGAATAAAAGGAATGTTTGGTAGTCTACATGCCAATTATTAACATTCAGAAGTATTCAGTCTGATGGCAATACGACTTCTGAGCACACACACTGTTAATCTAGTGCTATCCTTTAAGAGAACTGGTATGAATTAACAACAGATATAACTGGAGGAAAATATTACCACAACACAATATTATGATTTCAAATGTATTTACCACAAAAATCCTATGAATGGAGTCGTGACTAATGTGATTTTAAAATTATTAATTGCATTTATAAACATTTAAAACATCAGTGCCAATGACAACAATTTCTGCCCTTATTCTACAGGCATGCACCACCATGTCTGGCTAATTTTTTTCCAGGTCTGTACAACTTGTGAAGTTTGATGTTCCCCCCCGCCACCAAAAATTAGACAATACTTCACTTAGGCAGTTTGTACAACACCTACTTATTTCATCATTGCACTGTGCTGAACCACATGAAACTTCCCTTTTTATATGCCATGCAGTATATTTTTATCTCCATGGACTATGTGATTCTTTTGGATATGAATGATGAAATGCATTTGTATCCTCAACATTTCTCTCTCTCTCTCTCTCTCTCTCTCTCTTCTCTCTCACTTCTCTCTCTCTTCTCTTCTCTTCTCTTCTTTCTCTATCTCTCTCTTTCTCTCTCTCTCTCCTCCCCCTCCCTCTCTTCCTTCCTCTTTTCTATCATAAGTAAATGCATTATAGCATGCATCAAATTCTACCACAGACATGACTGCTAACTTCATTGCCCATTGGTAATACTTTTGCTAGAGCATTGCTCTTGATGGTTTCTAATGACGCACACTAAAAGAGCTAGGAGTCAGATTTTATGGCTAGTTCCAGTTTGTGATCCCTTGTTATTACTAGGGATGCCCCTTGACTTTACCAATGACAAAATGTTGGTGTGAGCACTTGCCTCATAGAAATCGTTCTTCCTCAAAAATCTAGATAATGTTATTTCTCCAGTCCTTGTGTATCTCAGAGTGGTAGGTATCATCAACAGTATTAGGGCTCTAACATTTGTTCTTGCCATTTTCAGAACTGTTAACTGGAACAGGAAAGTCCTTGAGAGGCAAAAATTAGAGAAGTAGAGATCCTAGATGCACAAAAATCTCTACCTGTCCTAAAGCTGCATGTCCATTTTGAGGCCTAAGGCCAAACTAGACAAAGCACTTCTGCCAACTACCCCTGAACACTCCATCTGCTCCCTCTGGGCACTCCTTTCAGATAGGAGTTTAACACCTCTTGCCCCGCTTCCTGACTCGAGTAGTATCTCCTTTACCCTCTTCACTCAGTATAGTTCTCTGGAGATTTCAAGTGGCCTGAGATTTCTGGTCTGGTCTGGTGTAGTAGAAGGAATGCTGGACTAGGGGATTAGTTCTGTGTCAACAGTTACCTTTGGATACACATTCTTGGCTAGTTTCATTTTACTTATTTGTAAAATAAAATACTTGGAACAAGTGATCTTTAAGAAGTTTTGTTTCCTGCCTAGATCAACGCTTTCCAATCCTTCCAGGCAGTAGCTCCTACTGGCCATTCTGATCACTGAGAGGAATGATTTCAGAATCAGTCTCTCAGGCTATAAAGACTGGTACACTGCCCATCACACCGTAAGGCTTAAAAATCAGTAGATAAAATGAATAAATGAATGCTTTAAGCAACTCTGCAAAACAGGTATGAGTTTTTTCACATACAAATGAGGAAATTGTGGCCCAGAAAAGTTAAATAACTTATTCAAGTCTCACAGATATTAAGTGAGAGAGTTGGGATTTGGACCAGGGGCCATTAAGCTCTCTCTGATGTGCTATTTACATAGGGGATGTATAATAAGTGCTAATGTCTGTTCAATTTTTCATTGCATTTTTCTAGTTGGATGTTTGTCTCTCTGAATAACACAGTGTATTGAGTAGGCAGACACCTCTCAACACATAACTATTAGCCCATCATGTGAAAGAAACCATGCCAGGAACCCTCTAAACAAAGACAAAGCACTGTCTGTGCTCTTAAGAAGATGGACATTGTTTATTGATTTAATTCAACTGAATTTTAAAAACCAGAATGATCCCCAAGTTCGCACCTGGTTATCAAATCACATTTTAATTCAATAAGATATGGATGAAACATAGAGGTTATCTCTGACCATGTTTCTTGACATGTTTGACAACATCCTAACTAATTTATCTGCTCACAACTGGGGCTTCATTCCTAACTAGGTCAGGATGTTGAGTATGTCAATTGAATTAGAAAGCTGGTGAAAGAACTGGCGAAACCTCTACTATAAGCAGATAAGAAACAAAGGTTGATTTGAACAACCATTATTTCTTTTGGAAGGGGAGAAGAATCATGGCTCACCACAGCCTTGATCTAATTATTTTTAATTTAATTTATTATTATTCTACTTTTTTTTTTGTAGAGGCAAAGTTTCTCTATGCTGCCTAAGCTAGTCCTGAACTCTTGGGACATGAGCCATCATACCCAGACCCATTCTTCTTTTAAAATACTCCATAGCACAATTTAGGACTTCCTACTAAACTAGCTTGTTTTGTCTTGACCTAGCTCACTATTCGACCAGCTCTTTTTTTTTTTTTTTTTGAGTTGGAGTCTCACTCCTTTGCCCAGGCTGGGGTGCAGTGGCACTCATGCTCATGGCCACTCCAGCGTCGACCTTCTGGGCTCCAGCAATTCTTCCGCTTCAGCCTTCCGAGTAGCTGGACCTACAGACGCACGCTACCATGCCCGGCTATTTTTTATTTTATTGTAGAGACAAGGTCTTGCCAAGTTGCCTGGGCTGGTCTCGAACCCACAGGCTCAGGCAATTCACTCGTCTCGGCCTCCCAAAGTGCTGGGATTATAGGCTGAGCCACCGAGCCTAGCCCCTACCTGCTCTTAATAAGCTTTTAACAATTTTTTAAAACGGGAGTTTCTCAGAGATCACGATTAACCCACAGCATAGAACTGTAACTTCACCATTCTGATTTTAATTCAATTTCTGCACATTCTACAAGTATTCACTTGGTCACTGTTCAAAGATTTGCATAGTATGTTATGTCTATGTCTGTGAAACCCTCTGAGTCTGCAGGAAATACTTGTTTTTTCACTCATCACCACTGTGTTCAAGGCTTGGTTTCTCAAGACATTCTGGTGTCTTGGGAAATTATGTCTTTAAAAGTCTCAAGATCACCCAAAGATCACCCAAAGGACAAAGAAGGAGACAAATGTGATTTTGAATTCCTGTTCTTCCACTCATTCACTGTGTGACCTTGGGAACATTACTTAACCATGCTCAGCTTCAGATGCCTGATTTGCATAAATGAGATAATAATTGAGGGAGAGGGGAGGTTGTAGGGACTGTATAAAACAAAATTCATGGCTCATTTAGTATGGTGCCAGGCAAGTTGTGAAAACTTGGCAAATACTAGCTATAATTACTATTAGTTGCCCCCTCAGTGCAGATGGGCATTTTTTTAAAAATTAAAAGTTTAAAAAATTGGTTATCCCCAGTGTGGCATGAAAATGCAAAACCTGTAAGAGATTTAGAATCCAGGAGAGGAGACTGAAAAGACACTTTGCCAACAATGAGTTTCCTCTCTTCCACACATAAGCATGCAGTAAAGGTTAGCCAGGCAGAGTCATAGTGTTCAGGAGCCTCTCTGTCTTGCTTTGTGATGTAAGGTCACAGTTTTCCAAATTCAGGTCAATTTTCCAAATTCTATTTACCAGATAGAGAATTTGCCAAAAGAATCATTCACCACACTTGCCAGATTTACTGATTGTTGTATCTACCTGCAGCTTCAACAGGAGCATTCAAAGTTTGGTTACTAAAGCTGGAATGAATGCTTCAGAATATTACCTAAACTAAGGTGGATATACTTTAAAAAGTAAGAAAAAATTCCAAAATCAGGGAGCAGTATAAATATAAACTGAAGCTGGGTTCGGTGGCTCAGCCTGTAATCCTGTGCTTTGGGAGGCTGAGGTGAGTGGATTGCCTGAGCCCGCGGGTTCGAGACCCGCCTGGGCAACTTGGCGAGACCTCATCTCTACAATAAATCAAAAATTAGCCGGGCGTGGTAGCGCGTGCCTGTAGTTCCAGCTACTGGAAGGCTGAGGCGGAAGGATCACCGGAGCCCAGCAGGTCGAGGCTGTGGTGGCCGGGAGCATGCTACTGCACTCCAGTCTGGGTGACAGAGTGAGACTCCAACTCAAA
>CAUYQG010022651.1:0-26928 GCA_963574415.1 Tarsius wallacei
CGCAGCCTTGACCTGCTGGGCTCCGGCGATCCTTCCGCCTCAGCCACCAAGTAGCTGGATCTACAGGCGCGTGCTACCACACCCGGCTAATTTTTTGATTTATTGTAGAGATGAGGTCTCACCAAGTTGCCCAGGCGGGTCACAAACTGAATTTTGTTTCTAAGGACTCTGCCCTCTGACAGAAATCCCACAGGCTTTACAGACACTTCCTGGATTGAACTAATATTCTCTCAGCGACTGCTCGGTCAGGAGGTCCCAGCCATGGAATCGTAGACCATAGAGCCGAAAGGAGTTACAGCGAATCCCAGCTGGCAGCACCTGGACCCTGTTGAGCTTATCTGCTACGTTCCCTCCTACTTAATCCTCACCGAAAGTTTGAGAGGTGCTATTTTTATGTCCAGTTTAGAGATAAGAAAACCAAAGCACGGCGAGGTAAAATACCTTGCTCAACAGGTCACAGAGCTACTAAATAGTTGAGTTGAGATTCAATCCCGAGCAGTTTAGCCTGAGATCCACATGCCTGGCCTTAGGTAAGGCCTTTCTGAGCTCATGAGAGATGCCCTCTCTTTTAGATGAGAGCCTGGAGCCCTCCTCCAAACTGCCCCTGGTCCTGATCACGTGATTTCCACTCATGACACCAGCAGCCTCCCAAACTCCTGGGTCAGAGCTGGAGTCACTTCTGAAGTCTTCCTCTCTGTACTTCAAAACCCATCAGCCACCAAGGCCTGGCCGCTCTAACTCTGACTGATCTTGATCCCACATGCTGTTCCCTCCCAGAGTATCTCACCCGTACCCTTCCCATCAATACCAAGGCTGAATTCATTTTCTTACTGCATAGCTCAGTTAATAGCTCACTATCACAAACCTTCGGGGCTTCCTAGTACCCTCTGAACAAGCCTAAACTGAACAAGACCCCCATGATCTGACAGCAACAATCTCATTTTTCTATACCTTCTGCTCCCTTGAAACTGAGCATGCTGTGTCCCCAGTCTCAGACATCCCAGAAGATGTTTTTCTGCTCAACCCTACTTTGCTCAATTAGCACTTACCTGGAGTGCCCTTCCTTGCCCTTTCCCATCCCTGTTATTGCAGTCTGTGTCATTAGGGTCCTCCAAGATTCAGATACCAAGATGGGCGTAGACTTGCACAAGATATATTAAGGAAACACCCAAGAAGGATAAAGGAAAAGGCAGGGAGAGATTTCAGACCAAGGTGCAGGCCTGACTCCTGCAAAGGGGGAGAGGGAGGGAAGGAGGACAGGAAGGAATAACTTCAGGCAGCTCTGAGAATGTTCAGCCATGCTGACCAGGAATCTCAGCCAAGGTTTCCTGTTGGAGTAGCCCCTTACCAGGCAGTTCCCCTACCACGGTCAATCACTGGCCGGGACCAGCTGGAGGGTGGATATGGCCACAATAGTTCCAAAGGTGGTCCTCTTTTAGGCGCTCTGAGCAAGACACCTGTGGCCCTGCCATCCCTCAGAACTGCCACAGTGTCACAGGCTCCTTGAAGCGCTTCCAAACTTGCCCTGCTAGACTTGCCCTCAAGGAGATCTTGTTCAGTTTAGGCTTGTTCAGTGGGCACTAGGGAGCCAATGAAGACCTGTGAGTGACAGTGAGCTATTAAATGAAGCTTGCATTTTTTATCTCCCTGTTATTGCAATAGGGTGAATACTATGACCATAAGGTCTGCGAGCATCTCAAGGATTAGGCAAAGAGGGCTTCCTTTTATAAATCAGGGGAAGAGCGGGGAAGGGTAGGATGGTTGGGTTGTAGGTTCAAGAATGCTCTACCCTGAGACCAACCTCTTTCCAGGAGGGACTCTTGAGGAGAGGCTGTGCTGACTCAGGGTGAGGTGGGCCAAAGCTTAGGTCATAGAAGGAAGGAGAGAAGCTTAATCAAAGTTTGGATAAGATGCATTTTGTTCTGATCAATCAGTGAGGACAGGCAGTTCAGCTAAAAATGTTGAGGCAAATAAAGGGAATTTGTGTGCCTTGCCTTGTCACAGGTAAACAAAGAGGGCATCCCTGAATCTTATCTGAGTTCTATGAGAAAAGGAGGTTCTTTGCAGTAAGCTGTTTTCCATAATGCAAAAGGGTGGAGGAGGAGGGATCTTAACCTTGGCTGTTTTCCAAGATCAAGGACTTAGGTAAACTTTGTCATTGTCATCAGATGGGTTGGCTGCCCTCTCCCTTCCCTGTCCCACTTACCCACTTCCCTGCTGGTGTTTCTTGGAATCATTTCCCAAGGAACCATTTTCACTGAATCTCTCTTAGAATATGAGAGACCCCAAGCAGAGACACTCACTAAACCTGAGGTCCCAGATGACTCAGATGACTGAAGGACCAAAAGACCACCCATAATTGAAGGGTGTGCTGAACTGGGGACTTCCTGCTCTGTCCTAGGAGGGGGTCACTGCTCACAGACCAGTGGTTCCCATGGGGGAACTATGCTCAGGACCAGCATAGATCCATCTTTGGGTTTTTCAAAGGAAGCCAAGAATCCACCTTTATAAGTAGAATCACCTAAGTCTTAAGTATTGGCAACTAACCAATATTTTTTGAATACGGAAATTACCAAACACAATACAACTCGGGAGGGTTCTGACCCAAGCCTACAAGTTACTGGCCTCTGGCCCAAATGTTAAGCTCCCTAAAAGCAGATATCTCAGGCCCTTTCCTCTTTAAGACATCTTAATGTGTGAATTTGAGGACCTGCCTAAGGTTAAGAGGTTGAGAAACTAGTTCAATTTTAAACCAGTGAGTGGCATAAACAAAATTTAGTCCTCCAAATGTTTCTTTGAGGCCTTTCCCATCATTTATTTCAAGAGGTGATTTAAAATGACTCTGCGAATTATGGTTCATTTTGCTAGGGGTGATAATGCAGTTATGATTATCTAGAAAAATATTCTTTTTTTGTAGACAACTACTAAAATTTTGGGGTAATGATGTATATTTTTACAAAAGCTTTAAAGGGTGGCACAAATATAATGATAATGGTTAAATCTGGGTGATGGAAAATGAGTCGTTATTGTATATTCTTTTTACTTTTCTATGTATCTGAAAATATTGTGTAATATAAAGTGGGAGGAAATCTTGTGAACAAAGAAGTTCCCAAGTTCAAGGAAGGTGAGAACGGCTACCCACGCATGGCGGTTTCTGGTGCAGGGAAACTCTAGGAGGGGAGTTGGTGACCTCAGTGTCATTCTGTGGGGCCAACTGCACTTGTTGTGAGAAGGTTTCTCTGTGACCTTTTTCAGACACAGACAGCTGTGAGCGCTGGATGAGTTGCAAGAGCGAGTTCTTAAAGAAGTACATGCACAAGGTAATCAACGACCTGCCCAGCTGCCCCTGTTCCTATCCGACCGAGGTGGCCTACAGCACGGCCGACATCTTCGACCGCATCAAGCGCAAGGACTTCCGCTGGAAGGACGCCAGCGGGCCCAAGGAGAAGCTGGAGATTTACAAGCCCACGGCCCGGTACTGCATCCGCTCCATGCTGTCCCTGGAGAGCACCACGCTGGCCGCCCAGCACTGTTGCTATGGCGACAACATGCAGCTCATCACCAGGGGCAAAGGCGCGGGGACGCCCAACCTCATCAGCACCGAATTCTCGGCGGAGCTCCACTACAAGGTGGACGTCCTGCCCTGGATTATCTGCAAGGGTGACTGGAGCAGGTACAACGAGGCCAGGCCTCCCAACAACGGACAGAAGTGCACAGAGAGCCCTTCAGACGAGGACTACATCAAGCAGTTCCAAGAGGCCAGGGAGTATTAAAGAGGCTGGGATGAGGTGGAGACGACACCTCTGGTTTGGGGACACACACACACACACACACACACACACACACACACACACACTTCACGGATCTGCAGACTGGTGGCGAGGCCTTCTTACCCACAGATGTGTATATTCGTATATACCACATGAGTATTTTTCACGAATTACATTAGGGGTATGCGCCAGGCCAGTGACTGTCATGGGAAGCTGCCCCACCTTCTACAATGCCTGCAGAACTCCTTGGAAGTCCTCCTGGAGGCAACGTGGGCAGGAGGATGGGGACAAAGAAGCTAGAAGAAGAACCTGGAAGTCATAGTGGGCATCGTTCAATTCACAACTGGATCCAGTGTTTCCAAGAGAAGCAAAGGGGGAAAGAGACTGAGGTTGTAAACCTTATAAGCAGTTTTTATATATAACTTATTTAATGCAAATGTGACTTAAGCATAACCTTTTCTCTGGAGTCGTCATTGTGGAACTATTTAATCACTTCTGTGAGAGTTCAGAAAGAAAGGGAAGTGGAAGAGAAAGGGAATTTTGCAATGATTTCTTTAAAAATAAAGAAAGAAATGGAAATATATCAAAACAAGAAAATGCTCACCTTAAACCAAATATTATTTAGTCATAAGGCACCTTGCTAGAGTCTCAGATTCCAGAATTCTCTTGCCTCAGACTGGGTAGGGTGTGGGATATTTTAGGGACAAGTCTGAGACCTGGTTTTAAATAGGCTTTAAAATAAAAGACCAATATTTGCATAATGCTGTGATTCTACTAAAAGGACCCAAACAGAGTTTCTGCTTGTATCTTAGTAGATTCAGACGGCTACAGGAAGTTCAGACATAAAACAGGAAGTAGCACTTTTCCAAAGGCAAATAACCAAACAAATGGGAAGAAAATGGACCTCATTTTGTCTATTTTAATACCATTTTATCCATTTTTTTTCCTCCACCAATATATCCCAGTAAATAAATATAAGAAGGGGAGAGGGATTCAAGTCTGGGAAATTCTAATTTTTTTATGTTTTTAGAAAGGAAAAAACTGCATTATTTTTGTAAAGTATTTATTGAATCATTGGATATTGTGCATCAAGCAGTTGTAATATAACCTGGTTCTGTAGGGTGGAACTTAGGAGAAATAAATCTTTTACTTGCAAAACTCCAGGAAAAGAGAATATATAATAAAATCATAATAAAATGTGTTACCTGCATCCTTGATTTATGATATAAATGCCATAAATAACTCTATTGAAGCAAGGCTTTGAGACGGGGAGAAGAAAGTTCAATCCAGGTGGGAATAAAAGGCTCATTGATTGACATGATTGTGGGTGTGTAAGTCATACATCTCTGGCACCAAGAGCATCTACCCAACCCCCAGGAGGCTGAGGCTCATTCATACATGAGCAACTTTTTTGCCCACTCAGACCTAAGAAAGCCAAACTAGAGCAAAGGCTTAAGATAGCCCAGGTGAGCATGGCCATTTCCAGCCCAAAATTCTGCAGTTACTGTAATAAGCAGAACGACTCATGCACAGTATTCCTTTTCCAGATGTAAAAAAAAAAAAAAAAAGCAAATCTCAGAAAACATAAATCACATTTAACCCATCTTTCATTTTCTAGCCTAGTGCTCCTACTTTGCCACACTTTTGAATGTGTTTATATCCCTGGTATCTTTAATATTCCCGACTTCACCCCTAAGTTCTCCTGGGAAAATCCTATTCTTATGGAAAACTTTTACAAGTCATTTACACATTAGAATGAATTAGCTACACTTCGGAAGATATTGTCCACTCTCAGGATATTTATATTTAAGATCTATGTCTAATTATGGAATGAGAAGCATTATTCTCATTTGAACACATTTCATGTAACTGAACTAGTAGGAAGAGAATCAATGGGTTCATATACCATGCAAGTGGATTTGGTTTCTAATAATGGGGGAAAGATTTTACAGAGAGGGTTGGCTGGCAATGGAATGCATTGCCGTTGAGGTGGTAAGTTCCCTGTCAGGACAGGTATTCAAGCATACAGGAGATTATGCACATGAAAAGCTTAACTGAGTGATAAACAGAGACCAAAATTTACCAAACAAGCCCCTCTGATAAGTGTTCTATTAAGGGTTAAGTGCAAAGTACTATGGGAAAATAGAGGCAGAATCTGGGAAGTATCTGTCAGTTCAAGTGAAGGAGTGGGATTTTATAAGGCAGAAAAGAGGGAGGGGATAGTGGATGCATTTGTAGTAAGAAAATAGTATGGACAAAGACAAGGAACTAGGAAAGTGCTTGGTGTTTTCTGAAAACTGGGAGTTTAGAGTGATGAACAGAGGGACTGGACGGGAGCAGTGCATTGGCACTATAGCTAAGGTGTTTCTGTTAAGAATTTAGCACATAATCTCAAAGAGAACAGAGAGTATTCATACTACAGTAAGAATGACTGATGAGAGCAATATTTCCCTTGGGCTGTTTGCCTTTTAATATCAGACTTTGCTGACTGAATGAATTGATAGTTGGAAGGAGGATGAACTGGTAGCAAGGCGGGGCTCCTGGGCTTTTTTGTCTACTGAGAACACCCTGGTCTCCCACACATCATCAGGTGGTTCACACCTCTGAAAATTTGCTAAACTAGAATCTCCCTCTATCAGGATGAGTTAATTTTCGTCCTAAAACTCTTGGAGGACAATGAGTGATCCTCAGAAATCAAGACCTCACTGCCCAGGTTACCAGTAAGACAAGGAGATCCTTATCTCATTCAACACAGGGTTCCAAGCAGCCCTAGGGCAACCCTAGGTAAGTCCCTTGGGGAGTGGTGGATCATTTTCTCAAGGGGCGATTTGCCCGAAGCAATATGACTCCTCAATAGCCGCCCAAATATCTCTGAGTGCACAGCTCTTTTGCTTCCCCCTGGGAAGTTATCCACTAAGCCTCTTGGGTGTCCCATCTGAATAAGCAAGCAGTAGCAGAAATGCCCCAGGCCCTCTAGTGGCAGCACATGGGGAAGGTAAAGAAGCCAGGAAAGTGCATAGCTTTCTCTTCAGCCCCCTGCAAGGGTCGGCCATGCTCAGTCTCTCAGGCGCCTCAGTCTTTGTATCTCAGTGGCCAAGAGGGTAGAGTTCCCCATCCTAACAACAGGGACCAAAGATTAGTACTACACCAGCAGCCATTTTCTGAGCACACACTTGGTGTCTCTGGGCTTATCCTTTTACCACAGAGGTAGGAATTATTAATCTAGTTTACAGATGAAGAAAAGAAACCAGGCAAGGTTAGCTAACTTGCCCAAAGTGATACCTCTTGGTAAATGACAGAGCTAGTTTAAGTCAGCTGTGTCTGATCGCCAAAGCCCATGTCTTGAAACCTAGGCCCTGTGCACTATTCTCCTCCTAACTCTTCCTTAAGATCACCGGATCCGTTCTTTTCTGTGACTCATTATTTTTGCTTAAATTGTTCAAAAAGGATCTGGCTTTTTGTCTTTGTATTCTTCTCAGTCTCATAGTCCTTAAGAGGATTTTCTGGTTCTATAGCTAAGCCCTTGTTCAGCTTGGGGAAGTAGCAGAACTCAACATTTCGTGAGGACAGCCTGCTTCCATGGACAAGAACACTAACCTGCTTTTCCCGCTGTGGTAAGCCCTATGCTGTTGCCTATTGAGTGGACCTCAGGGTCAGACTGTGTCTCATGCCTTCCTACAGCCCCAGCTTCCAGCACTGTGCCTGGCATACATCATCAGGTAATGTGCAGAGGATGTTTGAGGACTTGAGGGTTCAGTCAGACTACCAGGACTCCAATCCTGACTCCCTTTTTTGCCTGCTGGGAGCCACTGGACAAGTTAATAAACCTCTCTAAGTTTCAGTTTACTCATATGGCTGTTGCAGGAATAAAATGAGATAAGGTCCATAAAGTTCCTAGCACAGGGCCCATCACAAACCATGTGCAATGAAGGTTGAGTACTTAGCATTTAGTCATTTGCCAAATATTTATTGAGCATCTACATTTGCTAGATGCCAGAGACACAGAGGCATACAAAATGAAGTCACTCCTCTTGGAAGGTAGACAGCTGATAAATAAGTACCTAATCTGAGATCATGTAAGTGATAAAGAGAAACACATTTTTTGATCACACATGTATGATGTTGTATTATTTAAGATGATGTTAGTTGCTGTAATGCATAATTCTAAAAATCACAGTGACTAACTCAATAAAAGTCTAAGGGTATGTTTCCAGCTAAGTGGCCATTCCAGGAGCTCCTAGTGGGATTGAGCATCAGTCACCGATGGTGGTAACCTGCTTGGTAACATACACTTTAGTGGCTTCCTTCCCTTCCCCATCTCTTTTTCCCCTTTCCCACTGGTACTTGCTGAAATCATCTCCCAAATAAGCTACTTGCTTAGATCCTCTCTTAGAATGTGCTTTTGGGGATCCCAAACCAAGACATCACTTCACACTTCAATACCCATTAAGTTCTATTCAAGCATAAACTTATCATTGTCATCATGCACATCTGAAGATGAGGTCTTGCTGTAGGTGACAGATCTACCAAAAAAGAAAAGTCAATTTCATTCTGACCATAGATAGACACTCTACTGGATTTTAATGCCATTCATTGAGTTTTTATGAAACAAAAATAAACCCGTTTTTATTATTTCATTAAACGGACAATTACCCTAACAAATACCTCTAAAAGTTTTTGACACTTGTTCTTAATTTTAGAAGTAATTTTCCTGCTGACTATAGACTAGCACTGCTCAAACCAACTGAGCAACAGTGATCAGAACCCCCACATGCACCAATTCTGTCCTAAAATACAAAGGCATATATATATAAAGCTTCCCAGGAAGTATGTGTGGGGAGGGGATTAGGGTGGAGTTCTCTCTTTGTTATCCATTTACAATTTCCAATGGAAAAATGTGTGGGTCGTCACCATTATGCCTGCACAATTTCAGACAAATTAAAGGCTTGCCTCAGTAATTACTGGGTGGGTATATACAGAAACATACATCCATGTGTCCTGGTCCAGCATACAGTAGTGTAAATTAAGGCAGAAAATTTACAGCCAGTTACTTTTCTGAAGTTTAGTATTGGTTTACAGTATGAGATTAGAAGGACAGGGACATTTTCTAGGATCAGAAGGTAAGATTTTTAAGGAACAAATTGATGAGACTAGCAATTTCTTGTTGAATACCACCAGAAAAACAAAGCTTAGATACAGATTTTTTTTTTTAGAGCCCTGTGTGTAGAGATTTAGAAAGTCAACATACAAAGACCAACATCTTGCCTATAATGACCAAAAAAAAAAAAAAATTATCGTTAAATCACTTTAGCAGCAAGGGAATGGGCAGGAGACTGAGTTGAGACACAGCTGCAATAGCAAAGCTGAGTAAGAATTTTATGACTTTGCTAATTTTCTATCTGTTCTGGGAGTAATAAATATGCCCTTGTAGATATTCATGATTGCCCTTAAAATGAAGAAAAAAATCTTTTAAATGGCAAAGAAAATGCCTTTCATTCTTGAGGCATGTAATTCATGGGTGATTTTCAAAATGTCATGTTTGAATTGGGAAAGTAACATTTTTTGAATTAATCAGCCAATTGCTTCAAGAATATGACTCAAAGGATATAAAAATGTTAAGCCTGGCTTTGAAAAAATAAAAAGGATTTTTTTTCTATGCTGTTTAAGTTTATTTTTCACAAAGGTCATAGTTACATCTTAGGTTTATTTGCCATGGACAGGAACAGTCTAAATGAAGTGTGCTTTTAATTCCTTAGTGAAAGGGAATGTTAGCAGATTTTAACAAGCACCGTTTTAAATTTTTACACCACAAGGCATGCAGTTTCACTTGTCTAGTTGAACCTTCCTTTATTCTCCTCTATACCTGGTTTTGATGGTGATTTGTTTTGTTTTGTTTTGTTTTTGTTTTTGTTTGTTTTTGTGCTTGTTTTTCACCATTGGAGAGTTCAGCAAATGGAGAAGGAGAAAGTCCCAAAATCAAAAATAAGCAAAGAAAAACAAAACAAGGACTTCCAGGAAAAATTGTCTTTGGGGTTTCTCGAGTGACTCACTACTCATATTGTCAACATAAGCAAAATGAGGTCTTTGCAAAGGAAAGACAAGAGAGACTCACACCACTGACTCACCTATCCCCAAGGAGCCTTCAATTCCCCACTCAAGGCGGGTCAGGTCCTGCCCAGCAAATACCAAGAAGGGATTTCCAAAGGTCAGAAGTCTCAGAACCAAGTGACTGGAATTCCTCCAGTCAAAAGACAGGTGTTCTGTGCTGGTGGCTATGGAGGACAGAACTTCCTATCAAGAACATTTCAGGATCCTCTCCTGGGGATCCAGTAAGTGAAGGCCAAGGCCTTCATGTTTCAGGAAAAAGCCCAAGGCTTCATGTTTCAGGAAAAAGCCCACCTCTAAGCCCCTCTTGAGTGCTCCCTCTGCTTTTACAGAATATTGTAATGAAAGAGAAAAGAAAGCAAGCAAGAATCCAATGCAGGGAAGATAAAGGTTACACAACTCACCTGCAGCAAAGGTAGAAAACTGAAGCTTGACACCAACCTGGCAGAGTCTTCCACTCTTCACTACTTCTACTCTTCACTACTTCTACACAACACCACTTCAGTTACCTTCCCCACAGCTGCCCTCCCACCCCCTTGGCCGCACAATTGGCCATCTTGTAGCCAATTGGCCATCCTTTGGGCCACTCTTTTTTTGAAGTATTCTTGGGACCTTTTGTTGAACTATAACATACATTCAGAGAAGCACACACATCATAAGTGCAAGGTTCAGTGAATTTTCACCAAGTGAACAAACCCATGTAACTAACATCCATGACCAATGTCAATAAATAGAACATAAAACTCATAAGGGAGTTCTCTGGGGTGATAAAACGTTCTATATATTTTTTTAGCTTGATTGTCAAAATTCATTGAAGTGTACATTTCTTTAAAGTAAATTTTTTGTATGTAACTTTTATCTCAATACAGAATAAATAAATAAGGCATTACAGCCCCCCTGTGCTCCTGTCCAGTGAGGCGTACCCACTCCTCACCAATAATAATCAGCATTATGACTTGTATGCCAGATTAGTTTTTGCCTGATTTTGAACTTCAGGTAAATAGAATCATACAGCACATGCTATTTTTGCTTAACACTGTAGCGTGAAATTCTTTCATCTTTTTACTTGCAGCTATAGATCATTCATTCTCATTACATCTAGTATTCCAGTGTGTGAACATACCACATTTTTTAACAGTTCTACCATGGATGAGCATTTGAGTTATTTCTAGTTTGTGGCTTCTACAAAGAGTGCTGCCACGAACATTCCAGAGCGTGTCTTTGGGTGCCCAAATACACATGTTTTTATGGGGAGCGAAATTAGTAGGTCATAAGGCATGCATGCACAGACTTAGAAAATACTGCCCAGTAAGCCTCTAGCCAGGATAACTATGAAAAAAAGAAAGAGGATATAAAATACTAATATCAGAAATGAAAGAGGGGACATCACCACAGGTCCCATGGACATAAAAAGAATAATAAAAGGATAACTATTAATGACTCTATGTCCAAAAATTGATAACCTAGATGAAATAGACCAATTCCTTGAAAAACACAATCTGCCAAAACTCACAGAAGAGGAAATAGACCATCTGAATAGGCCTATATCTATTAAAGAAATTGTATTAATAATCTTCCAAAACAGAAAGCACCAGCCCAAGTGGTTTCATTGGTGAATTCTGCCAAACATTTAAGAAAGAAATTATACCAACTCTCTATACTCGCTTTCAGAAAACAGGAGCAGAGGTAATTATTCCTAATTAGGCCAACATTACTTTACTACCAAAATCGAGCAAAGATATTACAATAAAAGAAAAGTATGAACCAGTATCACTCATGAACATAGATGCAAAAATCCTCAACAAAATATTAGCAAATCAAATTCAATAATGTATAAAAATAATTATACACCAAAACCAAGTGGGATTATCTCACATATGCAAAGTTGGTTTAACATTTGAAAATCATTAAATCCATCACATCAACAAGCTAAAGAAAGATCACATGATTATATCAACAGGTACAGAAAAAGTATTTGACAAAACTCAACACCCATTCACGTTAAAGAACAAAACAAAATACAAACAAACAAAACCTCTCAATAAGCCTAGAATAGAAGGGAACTTCCTCAACTTGATAAAAAATATCTGCAAAAAATCTACAGCTAGCATCATATTTAATGGTGAGAAATTCACATTTTTCCAACTAAGATCAGATACAAAGCAAGGATTTCCCTCTCACCACTCCTTTCCAACATCATACTAGAAATCCTAATAAATACAGAAGGACAAGAAAAGGTCATAAAATATCTATAGACTGAGAAGGAACAAATAAAGCTGTCTTTGTTCATAGGTGACACAATTGTCTTTGTAGAAAATCCAAAACAATCAACAACAAAAATTCCTAGAACTAATAAGCAAGTATAGCAGAGTTTCAGGACATAAGGTTAATACATCAAATTCAACCACTTTGCTACATACCAGAAATAAACAAGTGGAATTTGAAATTTAAAATACAATACAATTTATATTAACACCCCCAAAACTGAGATACTTCAGCATAGAACTTACAAAATAGGTATACAAACTATACGGATAAAACTACAGAACTCTGATGAAAATATTCAAACTACTAAATTAATGGAGAGATATTCCACACCAGGAGTCTCAATTTTATCAAGATATCAGTTATTCCAAACTTCACCTATAGACTCAATTCAATCCTAATCAAAATTCCTACAAGGTATTTTGAGGCTATCAACAAATTCTTAAGTTTATTTGGAAAAGACAAAGACTCCAAAGAGCCAACACAATATGGAAGGAGAAGAACAAGGGCAGAGGACTCATACTACCTGACTACAGGACATAATGTAGTATTGGCAAAATAATAGACAGATCATTGGAACAGAACAGAGAGCCCAAGAATAGACCCTCACAAATATAGTTAACAGATCTTGGACAAAGGAATGAAAACAACACAATGGAGAAAAGGTGTTTTTTTAATAAATGGAACTGGAATAAATGAACCTCCACGTGCAAAAAATTAAAAAATGCACCTAGACAGACTTTACTCTCATCACAAAAATTAATTCAAATAAATCATAGACCTAAATGTGAAACACAAAACTACAAAACTCCTTAAAATAACATAGGAAAAAATCCTATGATTTTTCCACCTCAGCCTCCCAAATAGCTGGGACTGCAGGCATGCACCACCAAATCCAGCTAATTTTTTTTTTTAATGTTTTTGTAGAGGCAAAGTCTCTGTACGTTGTCCAGGCTGGTCTCAAACTCCTGGGCTCAAGTGATCCTCCCACCTCAGCCTCTCAAAGAGCTGGGATTACAGGCGTGAGCTACTGTACTCAATCATGGAGTCCCTTTCTCTACAACTCCATCTGCTGCCTCCCAACTTCTAAATTTGGGGTCTGGGGTCACCTTCTAAAAACAGGCTGGGCAGGCTCTCCAGCCCCGAAATCTTAATGGGTTTTTCAGGACTCCTATGCTTTCTTCTTTCTGTATGATTCCAGTGGTACTGCCCCCTCCCCGTTTACCAGAAAAGCCTTTCATAATCTCTGCAGGACACCAGCCATTCAGAGATCCTCCTTCCTTTAACCAGACTCCAGCCACAGCCCTGGGCCAGGTGCCCTACTGCTGCTGCAGGCCCAGGGAAGAGAACATCGCCTGGCTATCCTTGGTCTCTCTCGCTGTCTGGAGTGCGTGTGTATATGGTGGGAAGGGATGAGCCATGATTGTGCCACTGCACTCCACCCTGGGCAACAGAGTGAGTCTCCAACAAGAGAGAGAGAGGAAGAGAGAGAGGGAGGGAGAGAGAGAGAGAGAGAGAGAGAGAGAGAGAAACCCCAGAGTCCCCTCCTGTGGGAAGTGACCAATAACCCGGTTCACTGACCCTATGAACCATGCCCTGCAGCGAGAGCCCCCACCCCTACTCACAGCACTGTTGAGGGGCTCTTGGGCCCTGGAAGGTCACAGGATAATATTTTTCCCCTAGAATTAAGACTTGAATCCATGGAAAAAGTGATACAGTACAAGTTGAGCAAAAATATTTCCTTAATTCCCCAAAGAGTTCAGACCTCATTAGCAGAGTTCTGTGTGGTATATTAGCTTTGTGTTTGAGGAGGTCTGTTAACCCTAAAAGGGTTTGTGTTTGCAAACTCAAGAGCAGAATTTAGAGATGAAATGTACAGCAGGCCTCAAGGCTGAACACAAGAGAGCTAAGCTCTAATTAAAGAGACAGGAAGTGTATTAGATGACTTTAGAAAAATCCAAATTAATAAAACCACATCAAATATTATTAAAGAGGGATGCTATACAAATTAGAATTAGGTTGGGCTACAGGAGGTGAGAGAAAAACAAGATAGCCATGGCTTAATAAGATGGTTTACTGCTGTCCCATGAAAAATAAGTCTAGGGTTGATAGTCAGAGTTACATACAGGGTCCAAGTTCCTTCTATCTCACTGCTCCATATTTCTCTTCAAGCAATTTCTGCCTCCTGGTCTAAGACAACTGCCCAAGTTCCAGCCATCATATTCATATTCTAGCCTGCAAAAAAAGATGGAGTGGAAAAGGACTTCCCAGAAGTTAAAGACACCATTTCTCCTTGTATCCCATTGTCCAGAGCATAGTCATATGGCCACAACCAGTTGCAAGAGATAATGGGAGGAGTTAACTTTATCTGGGGTATTATCTACCTAATTCTTATCGAATTTGAATCTGACTCTGCTGGAGTCTGGAGTGACTGGAGTCTGATTAAATGAAGGAGGATCTAAATGGCTCAGGTCCTGCAGATACTACACAGGGCTCTTCTGGTAAGCAGGATAAAAACAATAAGGATTTTATGACAAATAAAGAAGATACTAGGAAGAAAGTTTGCAATTTCCTCCACAAGGGCCTACACCATGGGAATACTAACAGTCAAAATTCTTATATCAAGTGTGGTAGACCAGAAGCCTGCTGTAGCCTGCTGTCTTTCTAGGTAATAAGTGATTGCTGCTTAGGCCCAAAGAGAAATGCTCCAGGAAGTTTTAACATTCTGGCCACACAAACATCTAAAACCCTCATTAGCAGTGCAGTATATGAGGGGGGACCTCCCCCCAAACAGAATTTATTTATATAAACTTATGTATCTATTCTTACATGTTTAAACTTCAGTCACCTTCAAAGTACTCTCCATTTGATGCAATATACCTATGAAGATGCTTTTCCCACTGCTCAAAACAGTTCGAACTTGTCAACTTTGATGCTTTCTAGTGCTCCTGCTATTGTTTGTTTCACCTCTTTCACATCAGGCAAAACGTTTGAGGGCTTTTTTCATCCAGGGAAACAAAAAAAAGTCACTCAGGGAGAGATCAGGTGCGTAGGATGGGTGAGACATGGAGGTCATGCCATTTGGGATCAAAAACTGCTGAACACTCAGTGCGGTGTATATCGGTGCGCTCATAAATTATACATCATGAAATGGGCAAACACATTGAAAGAATGTTCAAAAAAAAATTCAGTGAAGCCAACTCAGCTTCTCAGAACAATACTAACTGGCACACTGAGGCGGATGGGTTCCTAGAATATTAACCTAGTGGGGGAAGCCTGTACTGCAAGGGGCCTGCCCTACAAAAAATAATTTGTTTTTGGGGGGTGTCCCTCATAAACATGATCCTTCATCTCTCAGCCCAGGCCTGTCACTTTGAAGCCTCAGCCTGAGCACGGGGACTTGGTGTGTTTTCTCCACCAACCAATGCCCAGGACATAGCCCAGGGCCCCACTCACACAGTGGGGTCTCAAAGAAATGTTTGTGAAGCTGATGAATGAACTGCTATTAATGCATTCAACTGCCTCCCACATAAATGCATGACTATTTTTCATGTGTATGTGGAAATATTTTGAAATATTACTGAATTCACATCTTTTCGTGTGTATTTTCCTAGTGAATTTCTAAGTGTGTGTGGAGGGGGAAGAGGCAGCAGAGTCAGATTCTTGGGCTAGACTGCCTGGGTTTGAATTCCTAATCAGCCACATGCTAGATGTGTGACCTTGAGCAAGGTCTAACTTCTCTGTGCCTTAGTTTCCTCACTTGTAAAATATGGGTAGTAGTGGTGCTGTTGCTTATGGCGTTGTCATGAAAAACTGAGTCAACATTCATATTATGTTAAATTGGGTGTGTGTCACTTAGAATAGTGATTGGCGCAGAGTGTTAATAAAATAAAGTATTAAAAGTACAAATACCATGTTGCAAAGTCATTTTTTTTTAAGTCATAAAGAGATGGCCCTTCTGAACAGAACTGAAGAGTTGCAACCCAGCTTAGATGATTTCCAATTTGGCAGCTTTTTAAGAGTCGAACATTTCTTAAAATTGCCCCGCTCCCCAGAGTGAGTCAGTTCATTATCCTCAAAGACAGTTGGGGTGCATCTCCTGGGTGTCCAGACCTAGCTTTAAAGGCTACAGATCACTCCAAGAGAAGAGCCACACACCCCACCCTGTTTTCTGGGCAGACGGACCCACTGCAGGCACGGACTATCCTTCTCCCTCCAGCCCCTCTACCTGCCAACCTGCTTGCTGCATAGTATCTCAGCAACTGACCATGTTGCCAACAGAGATTAGTTCCGTTTGATGCCCAGGACTGGACAAGGTCCATATGAGGCTCTCCAACAAAGCTTTTGTTTTGTTTCTAAACAACATAAAAAGAATTCAAAGAGGAAGATGTGCCCTGCTCCCTCAGGTTCTGTTTTCCTGCTCAAACAGAAAGAAAAACCCAAGACCCAGAAAGGGACAGCATGTGCCAAAGAGACAGATTTTGAGAAGGAGACAGACAGAAATTTAGGACGAGGAATAGCTACAAAGCTTAGGCTACTTCCTAAAGGATGGGGTAGAGGGGGTAGGGAGAGTATGTGATCTTTATCTAATCAGACATTCTACCCAGGAAGTCCTTGAGATCAAAGCAAAGGACTTTTTATTTAGCACTGTGTCAACTTAAAAACAGTCCTGGCAAAACCACAGACCTGGACAAGCTCACACCTCTCCCCACCCCCACCATCCTGACCTGTCTCACAGCATCTGAACCCTCTTAACATACCATTTGGAATAAAACTCTGTGATGAAAAGAGTCCCCAGAGTTACTGTAGGAATAGACAACATTTGACAAAGCAAATCAGAAAACACCAGTTCCCCCTGCCCTCCCAGAACAACTACGTGTCTGCCCTGGGGGAAGGTACCACCATTTTCACTTCTCTGCATAGGCTCCCCACCACCCACCATTCCCCTGAGAACAAAGGAGTATCCAGGTGGAAGGGACAAGCATTTTCCCCAACCTGTCAGGCATTGTGTCATGGCATTTCAGAGGAAGTGCAGGCATTGAGGGAGAGCAATTGGACCACGATGTAGGATGAGCCATAGTCCCCAAATATTCCTTGGTCCAGAGGATGAGACAATGGGAGGGTTGGGAAGGGGGGTGTTTGTGTAAAGCAGGAAGGATGCTACCAAAGAAAAGACAGGGGCTGAGGAAACTAGAGACTGGTCTAAAGGGAGGGAGTTGATATCTTGGAAATAAAATGACTCAAGCAGAAAAGGGACGAAAAGTTAGAATCGCAATACAGCATGTTATTTTTTGAGTTATTGATGATGGTCATCCTGACTGGAGTTAGGTGTTATCTCAGTGTAGTTTTAATTTGCATTGCTTTGATGACTAGTGAGGCTGAACATTTTTTCATGAATCTGTTGACTGCTCGTATGTCTTGAAAACTGTCTATTCATATCTTTTGCCCACTTTGTAATGGGGCTGTTTGTTTGTTTTTCAGCACGTTTGAGTTCCTTGTAAATCCTAGATTAGACCTTTGTCAGACATAGAGTCGGCAAATATGTTTTCCCAGTCTGTGGGCTGTCTCCCTGCTCTCTTGATGGTTTCTTTGGCTTTGCAGAAGCTTGTCAGTTTGATGAGGTCCCACTTGTCTGTCTTCTCTCTTATGGCATGGGCACTTGGAGTTTTGATCAGGAATTGGTTGCCAGTTCCAATTTCTATAAGAGTGTCTCCTACATTTTCTAAGTTTGAGGTTTTACATTTAAGTCTCTGATCCATTTAGAGTTGATTTTTGTGTATTAGGATAGGTAGGAGTCCTGTTTCAATCTTCTGCATGAGGTCATCCAGTTTTTCCAGCACCATTTACTGAATAGGTTCTCTTCTCCCCAGTGTTGGTGGTGGAGGCTTTGTCAAAGATGAGTTGGTTGAGAAATTGAGGTTTTGTTTCTGGAATCTCAGTTCTATTCCATTGGTCATATGCCTGTTCTTGTACCAATACCGAGATGTTTTGATTATTGTAGCTTTAACTCTAGTTAGAATGGCCATCATCAATAACTTAAAAAATAACAGATACTGGAGAGGATGTGGTGAAAAGGGAATACTTCTTCACTGTTGGTGGGAGTGTAAACTAGTACAGCCTCTGTGGAAAACAGTGTGGTGATTCCTAAAAGTTCTAAAAGTCGACCTTCCATATGACCTCACAATCCCCCTACTGGGAATGTGCCTGAAGAACTCAAATCACCCTATAAAAAAGATACCTGTACACATATGTTTATTGCAGCATTGTTCACAATAGCAAGAACATGGAACCAACCGTGCTGCCCATCAAAAGGGGACTGGATTTTTAAAAAACGTGGTACATATACACAACAGAATATTACGCAGCCATAAAGAACAAAATCATGAACTTCACAGCTACCTGGATGGGTTTAGAGTCTATTAATACTGAGTGATCTTTCACTGAAACAAAGAACTGAGTATCACATATTCTCACTCATAAGTGGACCTTGAACAACTATCATAATATTATAAGGATTGACAGTAGCAGGAAACTGCAGGGGTGTGGGGGGGTGGGAAGGTGGGATTGGCAGTAGTGGGAAATTGCCTGGGGAAAGGGGGGACACACCTTATCAACAAGGGTACCTGCACAATTAATATTTGTATACCTAATCTCGAGTTGTACCCCACAACTTTAAAATTAAAAAATTAAATTTAAAAAAAAGAATTGCAATACAAAGGTAGAAAAAGCTCATCTTCCTGAATAAATGACTATTGAACCAGGGTTGCCCCACCCATGTTATGGTCTGAGTAATGCTCAGCTGCTCTCCTTAATACCAATAAATCAAAGGGGCAGGAAACTGGTAGAAAGAAGTTTATTTCCGAGTTCGAATCCAGGGAGCAGAGACAAACTCAAGGTCTTTCTAAAATGGTTCTGCTCACCCTCCAGGCTTTTATAGTTCACTTTTATAAGTCCAGAGTTGTTAGTACCTATACATTAGCCATGTGACCAGCACAGCATTATATAGAACTTGAGTTTCAGCCACATTTATCGATAGTGACATTTCTTGGTCCAGACTTCCTGGTGCCAGGTATCAGAGGTATCTCATAGCTTTTATCAGCAGGGCCCAGCAGAAATGTTAATCAAGCTTTCCATAGAATAAAGGGAGTTTACAAGGTCTAAGACATCATGCATTACATAAAAGTTATATGAATCACAAAACTTATGATTACATTGATACAAAAGTTATACAAATCACAAGACTTACAATTTCATTGATACTATGTGATTCAAACTTATAACCACTCAGAAAAAGGGAGTAAATGGAGATTTGCATCTTTCAGTTGATTGGGTGGAGACTACAGGGAAGTCAAGGATCCACTGAAACTACTTACCGGGAGTACTTAGAAGATAAGGGGAAGTGCACCTTTATTAACTCTCAGGAATATTGTTCAGGAATGTACAGGAGCGCTTGAGCCCTTGCCATACCCTTCTCTAGGGGCTGTGACAATACGGACAGACATTAGCGGGTCTCCGTACCACCCAGGGTATTGCCATAAAGAAAGAGCTTGGCACTGATTCTTACCCCATGTAGCAGGTATCCTACCAAAACCAGTGTAGAACAAAACACAGGAAAATGCCTCAATATGGTACTATTCATAAGAAGTGAAGTCTTCTTAGCGATTTACTTTTTTAGGCAACATGTATCATCTCATTTAATCTGTATAGTTTCTTATGATTACAATTCTTGTTTGATAAACTGTATTCATTCATTTGGACCTGATTTTTCTTATTCATGCCGTGAACTACTCTCAGAGTTGATTATTAAAATAAAAATTTTAAAGTAGGGTATTTAACATTCACCTTAAAAAAAAAAAACTTGTTATTCAACCTCAGCAATTTGAAATGAAGGCATCCTAATGGGAGAATGGACCAATCTTTTTCTGTCCTCTCCTCTCAACAAAAAATTTTTCATTAGCCAAACCAATGAGAAATGGATTTTTCCTTGTGAATCATTCTGGGTTTCTATTTAATCAGTCACATTTAGGATATGTGTTTCTCTAAGAAATGTCATCTATCTTCCTTCTAATAAGAATACCTTGCACTGGAGAAGACAGTAAACCAAGAAATATTTGAAGCAATTGCTTGACGTTCTGTAGGAAAACATTGTAATTTTCAGGTACTATCTCTGGAACCTAGCTGTGAAATCAACTTTAGCAACACTCATTAATGCCTGTGTGGCTGTTTACAAAGCAAGTCCCTGTGGGTTGTCTCTGACTTTCACAGCCCCACCAGATAAAGAAATAAAATAGGCCAGGAGTGGTGGCTCATGCCTGTAATGCCAACAATTTGGTAGGCCGAGGCAGGAGGATCACTTGAGGCCAGGAGTTTAAGACCAGCCTAGGCAACCTAGCAAGACCCTGTCTCTACAATTTTTTTAAAACAATTAGCTAGGCACTCCTTTAATCCTAGCTATTCAGGAGGCTGAGGCAGGAGGATCTCTTGAGCCCAGGATTTGGAGGCTGCAGTGAGCCATGATAGCATTACTACACCCAGCCTGGGTGACAGAGCAAGACCCCCCCAACTCCAAAAAAAGAAAAAGAAAAAAGAAGGAAAGAAATAGAAGATGCAAGCAAGAAATCAGCTTGCTTAAAAGTACACAGGAGCTTCTAGGAATCGATTGCTTTGCTAGCTGCAAGATACAACTAAATGGGAAGTTTATTTCTAAAATACAAACTCTAGTTCCAAAATTGTGAAGCTTTAAAATGACAGGCAGGCCCCAAGGTGCAGAAAGGAGGGTCTGGTCCGCCTTTTTGGCAGGGGTGTAGGATTTAAATTGACATCCTTACTTCTCACTGAAAGCCAGTAGGTCTTAATCGTGATTGCATGACAGCCTTTTGGAAGGAACTAAACTAAGCTTCAATGGACTTTAATCATGGCCTAATCATGTTCATCTATTTCAAATATTAAGGAATCTTGCACAGGTCTGGGTAGAAAGGGCTGGAAGATGGACAGCAAAGTGATACCTACAAGGCGTCTTCACATTGTCTTCAATATTCCAGGCACAATCTCTTCTCCAGGTTGACGTCAAGTCGGGTGACAGAAATGGCATCCAGCACCACTGCAGTGAGCACCTACTAAACATGATTAGATATTGGATACGTTTAAAGCTGGAAGCACCCTTAGAAATCAGCTAGTTTATGTTTCTTATTTTTCACATGAGAAAAATATTGAAGCACAGGGAGGCAAAAAGACTTGCTCATGTAGCTAAAGAAAAATACCTGCATTCCTCGCTCCCATGACCACATTTTAACATCATTTGATCAGAAAAAAATTTGTTTCTTGGTGCAGCTATTTCTTTATTGCTGTTTCAGAGGAACACATCAGAATGTTTCTGTTTGCTTTATACCTAGTGTTCAAGCCATGAATTCCACTCCTGGAGGCAGGGAACAGAGTCACTCGACCTAACTGACAACCAGGGGGAGTGTTCAGAGGACAGCCCAACAAACAGGATGGGGACTGGTGGCCCTGGAGAGCTATCCTTCTCATGGGAAACATGTGTGATATCACAACTGAGACTATCATCTTTTGTTCTCACACAAGAGGTTAGAGGTCTCAGGTCCCTTCTGGAAAGTGAGGTTGTGCATCTGTATTAGGCAAGAAAATCTGCAACACATGCTGACCTCATGCTTAAGATGCCTTGTTCAGCACTCCAGCGTGCTTGCTCTTCTTCATAAGTGAAATGGGAAAAAACATGTCGCTTTGATTTCCAAACAAGGCAGAAGAAGGTCGTGATGAGATGTCATGAGAGGGGCCACAATCTCTGCTACAGGAAAGATAGTCAAAGGGATTATAATAGTCACCTTTCCCCAACCTGCTTCCTGGAACAGTTATCTGGTAATACCCAGAGATTTGACCATGACTTTGGACAAAACCCCTGTGCTCCCTTTAGAAAACAAAACTCCTTTCAGAAGAAAGCTAGATCCAGAAATGATGAGCAATTCAATGAATCCATCTGTCTCCAAACTGTGAAATGTGGGTAATATCATTTTTACAAACTAGGCTCATCAGTTTGAACCTGATTTTTCTTCTACAGGCCATTAACTACTCTGAGAGCTATTAACAGAAATATGTAAAGGAGTATTTAGCCACTCGTCTTGAAAGAAAACATTGTTCTTTAATCCCAGCAGTTCAAAATAGAGACTTTTTTTATGGATACAGAATAGTTTCATTGACCACCAAAAAAAGAGGTATTTACAAAGAGGTACCTACAAAGAGGCAATCCTATCTTACCACCTCTTTGTAGTCACATCCTTCACACCCACTCTCCCAACTACTGGTAACCACTGATCTGTTTTCCACCACTACAGTTTTGTCTTTTTGTAATGTTATGTAACTAGAAACATGCAGCATATTGCCTTCTATGACTGGTTTCTTTCGCAGAACATAATGCCTTTGGGTTTCATACAAGTTATTGTATGTGTCAGTAGTATATTCTTTTTCATTGCTGAGTACTATTCCGATATATGGATATACCAGAGTCTGTTTATCCATTCACTCAGTAAAAGGCATGTAAGTTGTAAGTTTTGGGAAATGATGAAAACAGCTGCTATGAACATTTATATAAAGGTTTTGTGTGCACACAGGATTTAATTTCTCTAAGGCAAGTACCTAGGAATGGGTTAGCTGGGTCATATGATAAGTACATGCTTGACTTTTTAAGTAAATACCAAATGGTTTTTCAGAGGGACTGTACTGTTTTTGCATTCCCACCAGCAGTGCATGAATGTTACAGTTGCTATACATTCTCACCAACACTTGGTATGCCAAGATTTATTTTAGCCATTCTCATAGGTGTATGGTGGTATCTCATCATGTTGTTAGTTTGAATTTCCTTAATGGTTAGTGATGTTGACCATCTTCATGGATTTACTTGCCCTCCATATATCCTCTTTGATGGAATGTCTGTTCAAGTCTTTTACACATTTTTAAAATTGTTTTATTACTGTTGAATTTTAAGAGTTCTTTATATACTCTGTAGGTTATCAGATATGTGATTTTCAAATATTTTCTCTCAGAAAGTAGCTTTCTTTCATCTTCTTAAGAGTCTCTCAAAGTAAAAGCTATTGATTTGGATGAATTTTAATTTATCAATATTTTCTTTTATTTATTGTGCTTTCGGTGTCATGTCTAAAACCTCCTCATCGAACCCCAAGACAGAAAGATTTTCTCCTTTTTTAAAGGTTCTACAGTTTCACATTTTATATTTAGAGCTATGATCCATCTGGAGTTAACTTTTGTACAAAGTGTGAGATTTAGGTCCAGGATTCACTTTTTTGCAAAAAATGTCTAATTATTCCAGCACCGTTTGTTGGAGGAACAATCCTTTCTCCTTTGAGTTGTCTTTGCACCTTTGTCAAAATCAGTTGACAATATTTGTGTGGGCCCATTTCTGGATGCTCTGTTCTGTTTTTATGGTCTACAAGTCTATTCTTTCTCCAACACCACATTGTCTGGATTACTGTAGTTTTAGGGTAAGTCTTTAAATCGGGCTGGATCCACCAAATTTATTATTATTCAGAATTGTTTGTATATTCTAGCTCCTTTTAATTTTTTATATTTTAGAATTAGCATGTTCATATCCACAAAAAAATCCTGATGGTATATTGATTGGTATTGCATTAAATATATAAGTTGATTTGGATAAAATGGACATTTTACTATGCTGGGTCTTAGAATCCATGAACAGGGTATGTTTCTTCATTTATTTAAGACTTTCATTTCTTTTATCAACACTTGTAGTCTTCAGCATAAAAATCCCGCACATTTTGTTAGATTTGTTACCTAATTATTTCATCTTTAGAGCTATTATTAATTGCCAGGGGCTGAATTGTTTTCCCCTCCCCCTGCCCCCAAGATTTATGTTGAAGTACTATCCTCAGTACCTCAGAATGCAACTGTATTTGGTGATAGGGTCTTTGAAGAGGTAACTAAGGTAAAAAGGAAGTTATTAGAGTGAGTCCTAATCCAATGTGACTTGTGAAGAAGAGATTAAGACACACACACAGAGGGAAGACCAAGTGAAGATGCAGGGAGATGTCGGCCATCTACAAGCAAAGGACAGAGCCCTCAGAAGAAGTCAACCTTTCTAAAACCTTGATCTCAGACTTCAAGCCTCCAGAACTGTGAGAAAATAGATTTATATTGTTTAAGCTACCCAGTCTGTGGTACTTTGTTATGACAGCCCTAACAAACTAATACAATAATTATGCTTTTGTTTTTTTAATTTCAGTTTCAAATGTTCATTGCTTATATATTTTTTTAACTGGTTTCCATGTGTTAACCTTGTATTCTGTAATCTTGTTAAACTCAGTAAATTAGTCATAGGAGATATTTCTTAAAGATTCCTTGGGATTTTCTTCATAGACAATCATGTCATCTGCAAGTAGAAATAGTTTTTTTTTTTCTTTCAAATTGACATGACTTTTATGTGCTGTTCTTACCAGTGCAATGGCTAGGATTTCCAGTATAATAAAGAATAGGAATGATTAAAGTAGACGTTCTTTCCTTGTTCCCAATCTTAAAAAGAAAGCATTCAGTCTTTCATCATTAAGCATATTGTTAGGTATAGGGATTTTTGTGACAAATCATTCTCAAGTTGAGGATGTTTATTTTATTCCTTTTTCGTTTGGAGTTTTTTTTTTTTATCATGAATGGAAGTTAAATTTTGTCAAATGCTTTTTCTATATCTACCGATATGATTATGTGTCTTTTCTTCTTTCAACTCTTACTGCACTAAATTACAATGTGCTGACTTACATCAATTGACTTTTAATACTGAACCAACTTGCAATCAATTGGTTTTATACATTTCTACATTTGATTTTCTAGTATAATGTGGATTTTTGGATCTCTATTCATGAGGGATATTAATCTATAGTTTCCATTTCACGTAGTGTCTTTTATTTATTTTTTATTTTAGAGTTGTGAGGTACAAGTGGTGATTTACTACATAAGTAGTTTGCATGCAGTTGAAGTTTAAGCTTCTAATTGACCCTCTCTCCCCCAAATAGTGTACCAGGTACCCAGCGTGTTGTCAGATGCTCGTCTGCTTCTTCCCTCCTCCCTCCCCTAGCAGTGTCCAACATCTGACAATCTCACCCTTGGACTAGTGTGACTAGTGTTCAGGGCCTGCTTGTGAGTGAGAATTCAGTTCTTTGTGGTATTCAGCTCTTTGTTTCTGTGACAGTTCAGTTAGTATTATGATCTCCAGCTACATTCATGTTGCTGCGAAGGCCATGATTTTGTTCCTCTTTATGGCTGCATAATATTCCATCGTATATATGTACCACATTTTATTTATCCAGTCCACTTTAAAGGGGCATCTAGATTGGTTCCATGTTTTTGCTATTGTGAATAGTGCTGTAATAAACATGTGTGTGCAGGTGTCTTTTTGGTAGAGTGATTTATGTTTCTCTGGGTAAATTCCCAGGAGAGGGATTGCTGGATCACATGGAACCTAATTTTTTAGTTCTTTGAGGAATTGCCACACTGCTTAGCTTCATTACAAGAATTGAAAAGTGTTGGCTCTTTATTTCCTGGAGGAGGTCACGTAGAATTGGTATTATGTCTTCTTTAAATGTTTAGTAGAATATGCCAGTGAAACTATCTGAGCTTGGAATTCCCTTTTGTGCAATCTTTAAAACTACAAATTCAATTTCTTTCATATCTATAGGACATTTAGTTATCTATCTTATCTTGAGTGAGTTTGGATAATCTGTGATTTTTTAGGAATTATTTTATTTCATCTAGTTTGTAGAATTTGTATGCATTGAGTTGTTCATGGTACTTCTTTATTACTTTTCTAATATTTTCAGGTTCTGTAAATTTTATTCCCGACATTGGTCATTTTTGTCTTCTGTCTTCTTTTCTTTGTCAGTCTTTCTAGAGTTTATAAATTTTATTGCTCCTTTCAAAGAACCAACTTTTGGTTTTATGGATTCGCCCTATTGTTTTTCTGCTTTCAATCAATTTTTAATTATTCCTATATGATTTTCTTACTTCCGGTTGCTTTAAGATTCTTTTGTTTCCCTTTCTTCTAGTTTCTTAAGATTTAAGCTTATATTGGTTTGAGTCTTTTTAATTTTCTTATATAAGCACTTAATGCTTTAAATTTCCTTCTAAGCTCTATTTTATCTGCATCCCACAACCTTGATATGTTGTATTTTCATTTTTGTTCATCTAAGAATATTTTCTAACTTCCAATATCAGCTCTCTTTGTTTTCTCATTCCTCTGTTTTCACTTTCCTTCTTTTGAGTTATTGAACATTTTTTCATATTCCAGTACATTTCACCCATCTCAGATAGACATTCCTAACAAACCAAAGATGATGTCTTCCAGATTCAAGACACAGCTCAAATTAACAAGACCATTTAGGAGTTTGCTGTCTTAAGAAGAATTATCATACCAACAATTTACAGTACATGTTTTGCAGGGTGTGATGGCTCATGCCTGTAATCCTAGCACTTTGGGAGGCAGAGGCAAGAGGATAGCTTGTGTCCAGGGGTTTGAGACCAGCCCGAGCAATTTGGCAAGACCTTGTTTTTACAGTAAATCAAAAAATTAGACAGGCGTGGTGGTGCACACCTGTAGTTCCAGCTACTTGATAGGCTAAGGTGGAAAGATCACCTGAGCCCAGCAGATCCAGGTTGCAGTGGCCATGAGTGTGCCACTGCACTCCAGCCTGGGCAAGAGAATGAGACTCTACTCAAAAAAAAAAAAAAAAAGGACTGAAATATAAAGCTTTCT
>CAUYQG010022655.1:0-10892 GCA_963574415.1 Tarsius wallacei
TCCTTCTATGTAATGGATGCTCAACTTCTGAGTTTCCTCCATAATGGATGCCCAAGTGACTTGGCCTCCTATGTGAAGGGTGCCCCAATGATTAGGACTCTTCCATAATAGGGGCTCCTTTGACTGTGACTTATTGACTGATGCCCTGGTGACTTGGTCTTCCTCCAAATTGTGTGTCATAGTGAATAGCCCTCCACAGTGATGGGTACTTCAATGACGAGATCTTCTCTGTGATGAGTGTCAATGTGATTGATTCGACTCTGTGATAGATGGCGCAATAACTGGATCTCCTCTATAATTGGTGCTCTAGTGAAAAGTCCTTCTCTGTGTTGGGTGCTTGTGTGACTGGTCCATCTCTGTGATGGTTGAAATATGGACTGAAGTTCTTCTATTATGTGTGCTCCATTAAGTGCCCCTCATCTGTGGCATGTGCCCAGTGACTGGCCTTCCTCTGTAATGGGTGTCCCGGGTATGGCCCTTCTCTATAATGTGTACCTCAGTGATTGACCGTCCTCTGTGTTTGGTGCCCATTGATGGGTCCTCATCTTTGATCAGTGTTCCAGTGACTGGTCCCCACTGTGAAGGTGTCCCAGAAACTGGTCTTCCAGTATGATGGGTTCTCCTGTGACTAGACTTCCTCTGTGATCAGTATCTAGTGATTAAATCTACTCTGTGAAATTTTACTTGTCTGGGCTCATCTGTGATGGATGCCCTAGTGATTATCTCTACTTTTTGATCAGTGCCCAGTGATTTGCCAAGCTTCTAATGGATTCCCCTGAGACAATGAGACTTCCCCATGAACAAAGACTCAGTGACTTGCCCTCTTCTGTGTTAGCTGCTTCAGTGTCTGGGTGTCTACTGTGATACATGCCCAGGTGAATGGCTTTCCTCTGTATTGTGCATCTCTGTGATTGGCCCTTATCTATGATAGGAGCCTCAGTGACTGTCCCCCTCTATGGTGGGTGCCTCAGACACTGACTGTCCTCTGTGATTGGTGCCCCAGTGATTGGTCCTCTTCTCTATGGATTCACCAGTGAGAGACTCTCCTTTTTTTATTTGTACCACAGTGACCGGCCTCCTCAATAATAGGTGCCACAGTGACTGGCCTTCCTTTCTTATGGGTGCCTCCTATCACTAGGTCTTCTTTGTGATTGGTGGCCTGGTGTCTGGCTATCCACCATAAAGGTTGCCCCAGAACCCTCCATTGTGAAGGCTATTCCAATGACTGGTCCAATTCTATAATTGGTGTCCCAGTGACTAGTTCACTACTATGATGCTAGTCACAGTGATTTTCCATCCTCTGTTATGCATGCATTTTTAACTGGTCCTTCTCCCTAATAGGTACCTCATGTCAGTGATATATTCCCAAATGAATAACCCTCTTATTATTGGTGCACCCAATAATTTCCTCACCTTTTTAATGAGTGCCCCAGTGACTGCCCTTTCTTTGTGATGGGTCACCAGTGAATGGCCCTCTTCTGTGGTGGCTTTCCCATTGACTGAGGCTACTCTATGATGGGTGCCCATTGACTGCCCCTCAACTGTGATAATTACCTCAATGGCTGGGTGTCCTCTATGATTGGTGCCCAAGTAACTAGTCCTCCACTGTTAGGGGTGACCTAGTGACTGGGCCTTTTTGTAGTGGGTACTCCAGTGATTATCCCTCCTTGGTGATGGATGTCTCAGTCACTGGTCCTCCTCTTTAATAGGTGCTTCAGTGACTGTTCCTCTTCTGTGATGAGTACCCCAGTTTCTAGTCCTCCTTTTTAAAGGGTGCTATGGTGTCTGGGCTTCGTAGTGTTGAAAGTCAAAGTGATATGTCCTCCATTGTGAAGAGTACCTAGGTGACCAATTTTCAACTGAGCTGAGCCCCAGTGACTGGCTGTCTTCTGTTATGGGTGCCCCAGTACCCGACTTTACTCTGTGACTGTTGTATCAGTGACTGGCATTCCTCTATGACAGGTGCCCCAGTGACTGTCCCTCCTCTGTGATTGGTGCCAAGTGACAGAATTTCAAATATGTGTGCCCCCTTACCTAGCCCTACTCTGTAATAGATGTGACTGGGAGTCCTCCATATTGGGAGTTGCAGTGACAGGTCACCCTCTGATTAATGCCCTATTGACGGGCTTTCATATATAATGGATGCTCCATTGAGTAACCTTCTTCTGGGATGGATGTCCTAATAAGCAGGTTCTCCAAAATGGGTGCCCCAATGACAAGCCTTCCTCTGTGATGGGTAACTAAGTTCCTGGGTCACCTCCATAATGGGTGAACCAGTGACTGACCATTCTCTCTGAAAAATGTCCCAGTGAATAAGCCTCCTCCATAGTAGGTGCTCCAAGGACAAGACCTTCCAGGGACTGACCCTCCTTCAAATTGGGTGTCCCAGTGATTAGCTCTCCTCTGTGATAGATGCCCGAGTGATTGAGTCTCCTCTATAATGGATGCTTCAGGAACTAGTACTTTTCTATGAAAATTGTCTCTATGAGTGAATCACATCTGTGGTGGCAGATGCCAGTATGCTTACTCCAGTGACTGCCTGTCATCTATGTTGGTCCCAGTAACTGAACCCCACTGCAATGGGAGCCTCAGTGACTGTCCCTCCTCTCTTATTGGTGCCCCAGTGACTTTCTGTCTTCTGCAATGGGTGTCACAGAATTGGCCATCCAGTATGATGGATGCCCCAGTGATTATATTTCCTTGGTGATTGGTGCCCCAGTAACTATTCTTCTGCTGTGATGGGTGCCCCAGTGACTTGCACTCCTATGTGATCAGTGCCCCTAATTGGGCCTCCTTCTAATGGGTGCACCAGTGACTGACTCCCTTCTGTGTTGTCTGCCTCTATGATTGGCAATTCTCTGTTATAAGTGTCACAGTGTCTGTGTTTCCTGTGAGATGAGTACCTCAGTGACTAGCTCTCAACCATAATGGATGTCCCGGTGACGAGCATTCCTCTGTGAGAGATTACCTGTGACTACACCTTCTCTGTAATTCGTTCCCCAGTGATTGGGCCTCCTCCATAATAGGTGGTCCACTGAGGGGGACTCATTCACGAAGGGATATCCAGTAATTGGATCTCTTCAAAATGGGAGCCACAGTGAACAGCTTTCCTCTCTGATAGATGCCCAGTGATTGGGCATCTTCCATAATGGATGCCCAAGTGACTAGCCCTCCTCTGTTAGAGGTGCCCCATGACTGCCACTCATCTGTGTTAGTGTGCACAGTGGCAAAACCTCTTCTGTGATGTATGCCCCAGTGACTGGCCCTCTTCTATGTTGGCTGTCACAGTAACTGGCACTCCTCCATTATGGGAGACTTAGTGAATGTCCCTCCTCTGGCTTTTGTGCCTCATTGAATGTCACTCCTTTGTGATTTCTGCCCCAATTACTGGTCTTCCTGCATAATGGTATCACCAGTGACTAGCCCTCATCTGTGAAGGTTGTCTCATTGACTTGCCCTTCTTCATAATTTGTGTCCCAGAGACTGATCTTCCTCTGTGATTGGTGCCCCATTGACAGGCACTCCTCTATTATGGGTAACCATTGATTGGACCTTCTCTAGAGATGCACCTCCTCTATGACCAGTGTCTCAGTAAATGGGCCTCTTCCATAATGCTTTCCCCAGCATTTGTGTGTCCTCTGTTATTGGTGTCCCAACTACTGCCCTTCATATATGATGGGTACCCCAGTGACTAGCCATCTTCTGCAATGGGTGTCCTAGTAACTTTTAAAATAGGTTCCCCAGTGTAGTTTTTCTTTGTGATGGATGCCCCAGTTTCTAGGCCTTCTTCACAATGGGTGTCTAAGTGTCTGATCCTTCTCTGTAAATAGTGTTCCAATGACTGGGCCTCCTCAATAATTGTGCTCCAATGAGAGGACCTCCTTTTTGATTAATGCTCTGGTGACTGGTCCTCCCCCAAATTGGAAACCCTAGTTATTACCTCTCCCTTCTGATAAATGCCCCAGTTACTATGCCTCATCTATAATGGTATCCAAGTGACTAACCTTCCTCTGTGAGGAGTGCCCCTATGATTGGCATCCTTTGTGAAGTGTAACCCTGGTACAAGACCTCATCTGTTAAGGGTGCTCTAGTGACTGTCCTCCTTTGTGTCATATGCCCGGTGACTGGCACTCCCCTGTGATGCATGGGCCTGTGACTGGCCCTTTCTGTGATGACTGTCCCTGCTCTGTGTTTTGTGCTTCATTTAATGGTATTCCTGTGGTATCAGTGCTCCAGTGACTGGTTCTCTGTAATCATTGTCCCAGTATCTGAACCACATCTGTAATTGGTACCGCAGTGACTGGACTCCTCTATGCTGGTTTCCCCAGAGTCTGATCCTTCAATATGAAGGGTGACCCAATGATTGACCCTCCAGCTGATCAGTTTTTCATAGACTGAGCCTCCTCTTTGGTTGGTGCCTCAGTAAATGGCCCTCTTGTGAATAAGTGACTCAGTGACTGGATCTCATCTGTGATGAGCGATCAGGTGACTAGCCCTCCACTGTGAGGGGTGTCCTACTGAATGGGCCTCCTCCTAATTGGTGCCCCAGTGATTGGCCATACTTCTTGATGGGTGTCTCTGTAAATGTCTCTTCTCTGTGACAGATGCCTCTTCTATGATGTGTGCCTCAGTTAGTGACTCTCCTCTGTTGGTTGCCTCAGTGATCGTGTCTCCCCCATAATGAGTACTCAGTGACTGACACTCTTCTATGATAGTGGCATCAGTGCCTTGTCCTCCTCTGTGATGGGTGCATCAGTGGCATGCCCTTCTGTTACTTTTGTCCCAGTGATTGACACTCCTATTTGTAAAATGCCCTAGTAACTGATCCTCCTTTGTAATGGGTGCTAAAGAGATTTTTTTGTGATCTCTGTCCATAACTGGATCCCCTATATAATGGTTGCCACAGTGACTAGCCCTCCTTTTTGATGTGTGTCCCAGTAACTGGGTCTCCTCCAAATTGGTTACCCAGTGACTAACCCTCTCTATGATTGGTCTGTCAGTGACTGACTTTCCTCTGTGATGGATGTACCAGTGATTGACTATCCTTTATGATAGATATCTCAGTGACTTGTCCTCCTCTGTTATGGGTGACAAATGACCAGCCCTCTTCTCTGAGAAATGCCTCACTGACAAGCCCTCCTTTGTGATGGGAGTCCCAGTGGATGTATCTTCTCACTGATGACAGAGTGACTCTCCTTCTTTGTTTTGGTTTTCCCAGTGAGTGCCCATCCTCTGTAATAGGTGCATCAGTGACTGGCCCTAGTCTGATGGGAAACCCAGGAACTGGTCCTCCTCTGAAATAGGTGTCTCTGTCACTGATCCTTTTCTGTGATGGGTTCTTCAGTTATTGGCTCTGCTCTGTGATATGTGCCCCAGTGATTGGGCATCCTCTGAGATTAGGGCCCCAGTGAATGTTTCTCCTTTGTAATTGATACAGGAGTGACTACCTCTCATCTTTGATGGGTACACCAGGAACTGGTCTTCTTTGTGATGGGCTTCCTAAGAAACAGACCTCCATTTTTATGGATGTTCTAGGGACTGCATTACTTTGTGATGCGTGACTCAGTGATTGCTTTCCTCTGTAATGGATGACCCAGTAAGACTAGCTAATTTCTGTGTTGGGAACCCCAGTGACAGACTGCCATCCATTATGGGTGCCCCAGGGTATAGCACACCTCTGAGATGGGAATACCACAGAATGGCCTTTCTCCATAATGAGTGCCCCAGAGACCAGCTCATCTCTGGGATGGGTGACTGTACTCAACTTCCTCCAAATTGAGTGCCGCAGTAAATTTTCCACGTATGTGATGTGGGCTGTGATGACTGGACCTCCTCCAAAATTGATTCCTGGGTGAATCGCCCTCCTCTTTAATGTGTGTCCCAGTCACTGACTATCCTCTGTGTTCACTGAAACAGTGACAGAGCCTCCTCCATAATGCTGCCCCAAGTACTTACTTTCCTCTATTATGGATGCCCCAGTTACTGTTCCTCCTCTGTGACTGATGCCCCGTGACTGGCCATTCTACATAACATTGACCCTGTGACTATCCCTCCTCTACGATGGGTGTTCCATTTAGTGAGTCTTCATAATATGTGCCAAGTGATTATCTCTCCTTTGTGATGAGTGTCTCAGTGACTGGGCTTTTTATCTAGTATGTGTCCCAGGTACTGAGTCTCCCCTGTGATTACTGCCCCAGGGACTTGTTTTCATATATGATGGGTGCCCCAATGACAAGCCCTCCTCTGTGATGGGTGCTACAGTTACTGAGCCTCCTCTGTGACTGGTGCCACAAAGACTGGCCAACCTCTGTGATGGGTGGCACAGTGAATAACCATCTATTATCTGAGAGTCCCAGTTTCAGGGCATCCTCCATTATTGGTCTCCTGGGGATTGGTCCTCCTATGTGATGGATGTCCCTGCCCCTGGATATCTTTCATAATTTGTGTTCCATTGACTGGTCCTTCTCTGTGTTTGGTGCCACAGTGACTGGCCATTCTTCAAATTGACTGCCCAGTGACTAGACCTCCTATATGATGGGTGTTCCAGTAACTGAGACTCCTCCATAATTTGTGTCCCCATGTCTAAACCTATTCTCTGATGGATGCCTCAGTGACTGGCTCTCCTCTGTTTTTGGTTTCCCAGTGACTGGCTCTCCTTTATGTTAAATGGCCCACTATTTTAGACTCGTTTATACTGGGTATCCCAGTGACTGGCCCTCCTCTGGGAAAAACTCCACACTAATTGATTCTCCTCTGTGATGGTTGTCACACTGATTTTGCCTCTTTTTGATGATTGTTTCAGTTCCTGGCTCTCCTCCATGAATGGAGCCCCTGTGACTGAGACCCTAATAATGGCTGCCCCAGTGACTGGCCCTTATCTGTGATTTGTGCCACAGTAGCTGGCCCTCCTCTTTGATGGGTACTCCAGTGACTGACACTCTTCTGCAATGGATGCCTTAGTTACTGACTTTCCTATGTGTTGTATGCACAGTTACTATGTCTCCTCTGTGATCAGATCCCCAGTGATTTGTCTTCCTCTGTGATGTCCAGGTGATTGGGCCTCTTCCCAAATGTATGTTTCATTTTATGGCACTCTTTTGTAATTGATGCCACAGTGACTTGCCTTCCTCCAAATTTGGTGCCCCAGTGACAATTCCTCCTCAGTGATAGGTATTCATGTAATTGGACCACCACCATACTTGACGTACCAAGTGGTAGCTCTCCTCTGTGATGGGTGCATCTGTGACTGACTCTCCTCTGGAATGACTGTTCCAGTGACTGCCTGTCCTCTGTAATGGGTGCCCCACTGACTGAGCCTCCTCTATAATGGGCTCCCCAGTAACTTCTGTAATGTGTGCTCTAGTGACTGGCACTCCTCTGTGAAAAAATAGCAGTTATTGATCCTCCTCTGTGATGTGTGCCCTGGTGAATATCTTTCCTCTGTGAACACTGCCCTAATGACTATGTCTTCTATATAATGGGTGCCTGAGAGACTAGACCACCTCTGTTATGGATTCTCCAGTGATGTGTCTCTTCTTGGTGATTTGTGCCCCAGTGACTGGCCCTCCTCCAGTTGGGTTCACTAGTGATTAGCCTTCTCTGTGATGAGTGTCCCAATAACAGGGCCTCTTCCATAATGGGTACCCCAGTGACTATTTCTTCTTTGTTATGGGTGTTTCACATCCTGGGCCTCCTTAATAATGGGTGCCATAGTCACTTGTCCTTGTGAGTGATTTATGTGCAGTGAATAAGCCTCTTTCATTATATGTGTCCCAGTGACAAGAGTTCCTCTATGATTGGTGCCCAGTCACTGGTCTTCATATATGATGGGTGCCCCAGCGACTTGCCCTCCTCAGTGATGGGTGTCTTGGTGATTGGATCTTTTCCATTATAGGTGTCACAGGGACAGGACCTCCTCTGTGATTGGTGCCCCAATGACTGGCCAACCTCTGTGATGGGTGCTCTAGTGACTAACTCTTTTCTGAGATGAGTATCCTACTAACAATTCACCCTCCAAAACGGGTGTCTCAGTGACTAGTTCTCCTATTTAAAGGGTGTTCCAGTTTTTTGGAATCCTCTATAATGGTCCCCCAGTGAAAGTCCTTCCTCTGTTAAATGTGTCCCAGTGATTGGGCCTCTTCCATAATAGGTGTCTCGTTGACTGTAACTTTTTTGTGATTGTAGCCCCAGTAATTTGTCCTATTTCTGAGTCTTATTTCTCACCTATTGTGTGAGCCATTGACATGATCTTCTCTGTGATGGGTGCCTTAGTGATTGGCCCTCCTCTGTAATGGTTGCTTCAGTGACTGACCCTCCTTTATTATGGGTACCCCAGTTACTAGCTTTCCTCTGTGATATTTGACCAGTGTCTAGCCTTTCTCTGCGATGGATGCTTCAGAGACTGGTCAATTTCTGTTATTTGTGCCCCTGTGAGTCCTTAACTTTTGATATGGGTGTCCAATTGACTGTGCTCCGTCTGTGTTGGGTGTCACAGTGATTAACCTCCTGATGTATGGGTTCCCCAATTACCAGGATTCGTCTGTGATGAATGTCCCACTCACTGACCCTTTTCTGTGGTCAGTACTCCAGTGATTGACCCTCCTTAAAATGTGTCCTCCTGTGACTGGTCTTCCTTTGGAATGGGTACCTCAGTTACTAGCCCTTCTCCGTGATGGTTCCTTGATCTCTGTCAGGGGTGCCTGTGACTAGGCTTCCTCTGTGATGAGAACCCCAATGACTGGACCAACTCCGAATGGGTGCCCCAGTGACATGCCATCCTCTGTCATAGGTGCCTCGGTTACTGGACCTCCTTGGGGTGGGTGTATAATTGACAGGCCTTCCTCTTTGATGGATGATCAGGTGAATATTTCTTCTCTGTGATTAGTGCCCTGGTGACTGTTTCTCAAATTTAATGGATGCTCTAATGACTAGCCCTCATCTATGACGGGTGCCCCAGTGCCTAGCTCTCCTCTGTGATGGATGGTCATGCTACTGGCTCTCCTCGGTGATGGTTGTCACAGTGACTGGGTATCCTATGTTATGAGTGTTCTAGTGACAATCCCTCCTCTATTATACTTGCCCTAGTGACTGAACCTCATCTTTGGTTGGTGCCCCAGTGACTCCTGCTCCTTTAAATTTTACCCCATGCCTCATCCTCCTCTTTGATAGATATCCAACTCAATAGGTCACATCAATAATTGGTGCCCCATGACTAGCCCTTCTTTGTAATGGGTGTCCCCTTGTCTGACCCTCCTGTGTTATGGGTTCCCTAGTGACTGACCCTTCTCTGTAATCGATGTCCTAGTGGCTGGTTCTTCTCCATGATTTTTGTGCCACTGACTAGCTCTCCTCTGTGATGAGTGTCTTTGTAACTGACTCTCCCTTCTGATAGGTGTCACATTTACTGGACTTCATCTCTCATGGTTGTCTGTCACTAGCCCACCACTATATTTGGTGCCCATTTACTAGACAACCTCTTTGTTGGTTGACTAGTGACAGGCTCTACTACAAAATGAATGTCCAAGTGACTCTAGTATAGGTATACTAGTGATAGGCCTTCTTCTGTGATTGGTGCCACAGTGTTGGGCCTCCTCCATATTGTCGTTCCAGTGACAGAATCTCCTCCATTAGGGGTGCTCCAGTGACAGTGGCTCATCAGTGATTTGTGCTCTTTGACAGGACTCCCTTCATAATGGTTTCCCCAGTGACTAGCCATTCTCTTATATTTGGATCCTAGTGTCTGGCCCTCATTTTTTATGGTGTCCCAATGACTGGGCCTCCTCCATAATGTGTGACCCAGTGACTGGGCCTACCTTATGATTCGTGTCCTAGTGACTGGTCTTCATATATGATGGGTACCACAGGGACTAGCCCTCCTCTGAGATGGTGTCATATTGACAGGACCACCCCCACATGGGTACTATATTGACTGGGCATGTTCTGTGATTGGTGCCACAATGACTTATCATCATATTTGATGCCAGACACAGCAAGTAGCCCTTTTCTATTATGGGTGTCCTAGTAACTGGGAACCGTCCAAAATGTGTGCTTCAGAGACTAGCCCTCCTAACTGATGAGTGCCCCAGATTTTGGGACTCCTCCATAATGGGTGCCTCAGTGACTTACCCTCCTATGTGATAGGTGTCCAAGTGACTGGCTCTTCTCTGTGATCAGAGACCTAGTGACAGCCCCTCCTAAAAGGTGCCCACAGTGACTTGCTATCCTCTGGATGGGTTCCTCAGTGACTGGCCCTCATCTGTTATGAGTTTTTTAGTGACAACACCTCCTCTGTGATGGATGCTTTAGTGATTAGTCTTCTTCTGTAATAGCTGTACCAATGACTGGTCCTACTCTATCATGGGTGCCTTAGTGACTGGTTCACCTCTGTGAGGAGTCCCCCAGTTACAGGACCGACCTCCTTTGTGATTAGGGACCCACTAACTGGCCTGTTGCTGTGATGGGTATCTCAATGACTAGACCTACTCCATAAGACGAGCTACATTTACTGGGCATCCTTCGTGACTTTTGCCCAACTAACTAGTCCTTCAAGTTGGGTGCCATAATTAATAGCCATCCTCTGTGATGGGTGTCCTAGTAACAGGCAACCTTCTGTAATGAGTGTCTCAGGACTGACTTTCCTCTGTGATTTATGTCCCAGTGACTGGACTTCCTCTTTAATGGGTGTACTAGTGACCAACCCTCTCCTTTAAAGGGTCCCCCTGTGACTGATCTGCCTGTCTTATGGCTGTCTCAGTGACTGGCCCTACTGTGTGATGGGTGCCTCAGTGAATGTCCTTCTTTATTTGTGGTGCCTCATTGACTGGACTTACATTGAGATTGGTGCCCAGTGAATTGTTGTCCTCTGTAATCAGTACACCAGTGACTGGGACACA
>CAUYQG010022656.1:0-15811 GCA_963574415.1 Tarsius wallacei
TTACAGGCTGCGCCACCGAGCCCGGCCTTGATCATCCCTTTAAAGCAACCATTTCTCTCTTCTACAGCACCCTACTCATGGTGCTTACATGATTTGAAACACACTACATATGCAGATATGCTCTTACTTGATTGTAAGCCCCATGATAGCAAAGGCCTTGTCGGGGTTATCTCTGCAGCTACCCCAGGGCCCGGCATGTATGCTTAGCACAGATTTGCTGATGGAATGAATGAACACGTGTCCTGTTGGGCTGGCATGCAGAATCTTTTAGTGGAGATGACACTTATGTGACAAGGTGATCTGTTTCTTTGTCCAAGGAGGAAGAAAGAAGCACGCAGAGGATGTGGCCTAATGAGTTCACCATTTGCGTTAGTGCAGGGAGCTTGGGTCAACCTGAGGACCAGGCTTGAGAAAACCCTTGCAGACCATGGGCTTTGAGAGGCCATCTGGCCACACGTGGAAATGAGGACTTCAGGGTGCAAAGTGTCAGCTGCTTGTCTGGGGGCCTGCTTCTAGGTGGCGTTAGCGGCAGAGCCGACAGCTGGATGGATGCCCTGAACAGTGCTCTCTTCTAAGCCTCAACAGTGTTTGGTTGATAGAGGCTGAAAAAGATCCTGGTCCCTTTTCTGAGGAGCCACACTTTTCACCATAGTTCCAGGAATGCTTAGATACCAGCATGGCCCGGTAGGAAGTTTAGCTCTGCCCTTTTTTGGGGGGATTCTCCTTGTTTTCCTTAACCCATACATGTGCTCCAGGGATAGGGTGGTGCAGCAGCCTCCGCCCCTTACTCCCTTTCTCCACTCCCCTCGCCTCCCCCACCCCAGACCCCTGTAAAGTCCTGAGCTGCGGGATCCCAGAGGAAAAGCTCGTCTCAGTGGGCAGTGGCACTCACACTCCAGGTCTGGGTCCTCCCTGGTCAGGAAGCGGACCATGGCTTCCAGTTGACTGAGCTTCCGGTGGTCCGGGTCGATATCCGTGATGCAGTAGATCCTGGAACCCGGGAGAGTCAGTGCTACCTTGGGAAACTCCATCCATCTCCCTCCCACCGTCTACTCGTCACTTACCAATCGCTGGCCAGGGTCAGATCCGGGTGAAGCAAGTCATGCAGGCCTGAAACCAGAGTCCGCACTCAGGACGATGCCCACCCACTGCTGGGAGAGTGTGTACCCCGAGAGGGTAGAAACAAGTGCTGAGCATGCTTCTGAGGGGAAGGACTGGGCTTTGTTCTTTCTGTCTCCCCACTCCAAGTAGGAACTCAATCAGCAGGGCGGTGCTAGGTCTGGGCAGGTCCTGCCCTCGTCCATGCTGCTGCCGCCTCCTGAGATGCTCTTTCCTTGCCTCAAGTCCAAATCCCACCCGTTCCTCAAGGTTCAGGACAAATGTGACGCCTCCCCTGAGCTACCCACCCAGCCAGAGGCCAGCTCCTCCTCCTTCTTTGGCCCTCACATCTCTCCTCCCTTTCCAGGCTGGGTTGGGCTATTATCAAAGGGTAACCAGACAGCAGCGCCTGGAGAAATCGCACCTAATTCCTCTCAGTGTCTCTCTCAAAGGTTGGAGGTGGGCCCCGAGATGGGCCCCGTCTGCTTCGTGGCCTCTTGCCTAGCGTGGAGCCTGCCTGACTCCGTGCCCAGCGTGTGCTGGTGACTGAATGAACGGTTTGCAAATGCCCTGCTGGCACCAATTCAGAGCTCAGAAATAAATAGGTGCTCCATCAAGGTTCTGTTAAGTCAAAGAAAAGAATAACAGAGAGGCCGATGGGCATCTATGGAACCTTAAGAGGGCCCCTGCTCTGACATAGACACAAGACAAGCAGCTGCAGCCTCACAGAAGCCCAAATGACTCTGTGACACCAAAACTCTGACCACTGCTCGGTCCCACCTGCAGAAGCGGGTAAAAGACAGCACCCTCTGTCCCCTGGAGAAATGTACCCCGAGAGTGTCTAGTAGAGGAAGAAAAGTGTAGCCTGGAAGCAGGCACAGCAGAGGATGTAGGGAGGATGGTGGGAGACCGAGGAGAGAGCTCCTGCACCATGACACGTGCTATGACAGGGTGAACACACAAGTGAACACAACACAGCAGGCGCCTAACCCAGTCTGGGTGCAAGGGGAGGGATCTACCAGGGACAGCTCCCAGAAAGGTGGCAGCTGAGCTGGGTCCCCAGAGTGGGTCAACGTGAGCAGGGCTGGGAGGATGAGGCCTGGAGAGGGGCTCGCTTTGGGAAGAGTATAGTACACAGGAGGACATGGAGGCCAGGGCGGGGAGGATGGAGAAACGCAAAAGGTTCCGTGCTGCGTGTGAAAGCTGCAGATAATTTTTAAAACTTGTGAAAAATGTAGAAGCCACTGAAGGTTCGCTAGCAGTGACAAGGTCAGATTCAGCATTTCTAGAAAGATCCCTCTGGCTGAGGTTCAGAGAGGGAAAGAGGTCAGGAGATCAGCTAGAGGCAACCGTGGCTAGCTGGGAGAGGGGTGACGATGCCCAGGGCTGGTGGCAGGGAGGTGGAGCAATGAGAAGCACTCTGGGGACAGTGGCAGGAGAAGGGACAGGACGTGAATGACAACCACATCTTCCAAGGGCTTCCTGAGCCATCCCTGGACCCTGGAAGGAGGGGCTGGTCTCCGAAGGTGCTCCGGCCATGGTGGGTCATGGGCAGGTGTGGGAGGACAGGTGGGGCCTTTCTCTCCCGTCTTCTGCCTCTGTTTCCTGCCATCTCGCTCAGGTTCACATACCATAAGCTCCCGGTATGGGTCAAGTTGTGTCCCCAGAAAGATATGTTAAAGTTCTGACCCCTAGTACTTGTGAGCATGACCTTCTTTGGACATAGGGTCTTGGCAGATGTAATCAAATTAAGATGAGGTCAGTAGGGTGGGCCCTGATTGCATATGACTGGTGCCCTTCTAAGGAGGGAAAACAGAGACAATGTCAGAGGCAGCTGAGGGAAGAAGGCGTGTGACCAGGAAGCAGAGACTGAAATGTTGCAACTGGAAGACAGGGGACCCTTAGGGTAACGGAAGGCTGGAGGAGGCAAGGAAGGAGGACCCTCCCCTTAGAGTCTCTGTAGGGACCATGCCCTTTCCAGCATCTGATTTCGGACGTCTAGCCTCCAAAACTGTGAGAGAATAAGCTTCTGTTGCTTTAAGCTACCACGCTTGCAGTAATCTGTTATGGCAGGCCTAGCAAACAACACAAATTTCCTCCCTCGCTTTTCCCAGCATCCTTTCTCATTCTTTCTCCCTGCAGTCTCCTGGCAGGTAAAATTCAGCTTTGTTCAGAAAGAGCCAGTCCCTTGATGGCCTTGCTCCCCTAGTCCGGCAAAACCTCCCAGAATCTGACAGTGCTGGTAAGTCTCAGGCCTCGTTGTTTGATGACTGACTGGCAGATCCTGCAAACCCCTCCTCGCCAGATGGTGCTGCTCTGGGAGGCTGCTCTCGAGCCTGGAAACAAGGAAGCTGTCACACTGCCTCCACCCAGGGCTGGCCTTGCCCGGGTCCCGGGGGAATCCATGTTTCCCACCAAACTGTCCATCGGCAGTTGGGGCAGACCTACCTTCCTCCACAGAGGTGTTTCCCAGGAGGATGTATTCTCCGTGGCCCTGGGACAGCACCACCCCCAAACTGCGGGGAGAGAAGGGAAGGCTCTCATTATTAATAGCAAATGCCGGCCAGTTTTCTGGTCCTCTTCTTAGACCTTCATCAGCTCTAAGTTCATGAGGTTTTCGTACCCATAACGAGTGGCAGACACATAGTGCCCCTTTTTTTCCCCTCTAGCCTCACAGCGTCCCCCCCGAACACAGACAGCAGTTCTATTTTTTCAGCCTTTCTTCCCGAGAAGGAGCCTAGAAATTCTATAGACCAAGAACTCTCAGCTCCCCACCCCCCTTTTTTTGAGTTAGGGTCTCACTCTATTGCCCAGGCTGGAGTGCAGTGGCACGACCATGGCTCACTGCAGCCTCGACTTCCTGGGCTTATCCTCCCGCCTCAGCCTCCGAGTAGCCGGGACTACAGTTGTACGCCACCACGCCCAGCGAATTTTTTGTAGAGATGAGGTCTTGTATGTTGCTCAGGCTGGTCTCGAACTCGTGGACTCAGTAATCTTCCCCCCTTGGCCTCCCAAAGTGCTGGGATTATAGGTGTGAGCCCTGTGCCTGGCCTCAGCTCCCATTCTTATCAGGCACTTCTGAATCTCACAGGGACCCCCTGAAATGTAGGAAGGTCTCTCTGTTTCACCAGGTGACCCACAAATAGGAGAGTCCTCTCCACCTGCCATGCCTTCCTCTCCTGGAAGGACATGGGTTTTGAGCCTTGGCTGAATATCTGAATCACCTAGGGGGCTTTAAAAGATACCAGTGCCAGGCACCACCCCCAGACATTCTGACTAAATTTGTTTGGATGGGGCCACTGGCAATTTTATAAAATTCCTCGGGTATTCTAATGAGCCATCAGGGCTTTGTGAATAAATGAGGTAATTCTGAGATAAGGACCACGTGTTTCCCAATGTATGTAATGGCTAGAGTCAAATATGTATACAGTTAGACAGAACCTAAGAGATTTTTTTTGTGAGTTAGGTCTCACTCTGCCACCCAGGCTAGAGGGCAGTGGCATGGTCATGGCTCACCACAGCTTCAACCTCCTGGGCTCAGGTGATCCTTCTGCCTCAACCTACCAAACAGCTGGGACTACAAGTGTGTGCCACCATGTCTGGCTAATTTATTTTTTTGTAGAGTTGAGGTCTTGCTATGTTGCCAGGCTGGTCTCGAACTCTTGGGCCCAAGCAATCTTTCTGCTTCAGCCTCCCAAAGTGTTGGGATTACAGGCCTGAGCCACCGTGCCTGGCCAAATTTCCTGAATTCTGACCTGGGTTGTTTGCTATTACCATGAAATTGCCAACCAAATAAGAGTTGTTGGTATTTATGTGTCCCCCCGACACCCTCCCTGCAAATAAAGCATGGTCCTTCACCTGAAAGGTGTGTCACTGATGTCGGTAAAGAAGTAGTCATTGGTCAGGAAAAGAACTCGCTTCTGAAAGAGCAGACAAGAGTGCTTGTTGAGAGAAGAGTGGCCCCTGGCCCCCACCTCCACCCCAGTGCCCTTGGGGTCTTCATCACCTCTGCACACCCCCCGCTTCTTAGCTCTTCCCTGACCACCACTCACATGTCTCATCTCATTGGAATCCACAGGCAGACCCTCTCAAGGTCATGCAACCCACAGCCCTCTGGCCTGTATTTAAGGACAAAGCATTCTGCACCTGCCCTCTACATCACAGTAGCCCCCAGCCACGTGTGGCACCGAACGCCTGAACTGTGTGGCCAAGAAACTTAGGTTAATTTTAGTTAGCACACATTTAAATTTGGTTAGCCAGTGTGGCTAGGGACTGCCATATAGGGCAGTGCACACGAAGACGCGACTCTAGGGTCCCTATGGGGTCAGAGAGGAGGCTGTTAGCAGGTAGTAAGAACTTTTAGGGGCCATATGTATACAATCCACTTACAGCCTTCCCAACCCTCCACCCCAGTCCCTCTCCACTGTGATCTCTTCCCAGGCCATGGCACACGTTCACAACTCTTTTTCCTTCCAAAGCTGCCGTGCTTTAGGCTTCAGTTTAATATGTATAAACTAGGACAGCAGGTGGTGGACAGTGGCTGAGGGCTTGGGCTGTGCTTAGACAGATTCGGATGGAAGCCCACCTCAGGTGCTTTCAAGCTGTGTGCTCCTGGGACAATGACTTCACTTCTCTACGCATCGTGTTCTCATTTGTAAATCTTGACCGATAGTAACCTCTCTCACACAAGGCGGCTGAGAGGAGGTGTTCTGAAGGTTTGTGGCGTGTCCTGTCTGTGGACGCAAGTTCACCTCATTGGGAAAGTCACATTTTGGTTCAGGACCTGTTCTTATTCTACTTGCTTCCTTCCGACTTTTCTTCTTTCGTTTTGGAAGTTGGAGTGAGATGTTAGGAGGGACGCAGAGGGAGAGGGCGGCCATAAAAGGTTTGCTTTCTCGCCGGGCTCGGTGGCTCAGCCTGTCATCCCGCGCCTTGGGAGGCTGAGGCGAGTGGATCGCCTGAGCCCGCGGGTTCGAGACCCGCCTGGGCAACGTGGCGAGACCTCATCTCTACAATAAATAAAAAAAATTAGCCGGGCGTGGTAGCGCGTGCCTGTAGTTCCGGCACTCCAACTCAAAAAAAAAAAAAAGGTTTGCTTTCTCTAGCAAACCAGCTTTAGACCAAACCAGGATGCTCCGTTCTCGAAACTCATCCCCCGGCGATGCCCTCCTGCCCCTTCTGCCCAGTCAGATCCACTCTGCAGTTTCCCTCCATCAGAGCGGTTGTGGGGTGTCCTGGGAGACATCTTGGGGGTAGGACATTGTGCTCCAATGTGGGGCTGGTTTGAGTGTCACAACTGGAGATCACCTCTTTTGTTCTTTTTGTTTGTTTGTTTGTTCGAGTTGGTGTCTCACTCAGCTGCCCAGGCTGGAGTGCAGTGGCATGCTCATGGCCACCACAACCTTGACCTGGTGGGCTCGGGTGATCCTTCCGCCTCAGCCCTCCAAGTAGCTGGAACTTCAGGTATGCGCCACCATGCCCGGCTAATTTTTTGATTCATTGTAGAGATGAGGTCTCGCCAAGTTGCCCAGGCTGGTCTCAAACACCTGGGCTCAGGCAATCCTCCTGCCTCCATCTCTCACAGTGCTGGGATTACAGGTGTGAGCCACTGAGCCTGGGGAACCTTTTTTGTTCTTATCTTCTTATAATTGAAGAAAAAAGGTGAAATGCACAGATCTTAAATATGTCACTTGATTAGCTTTGGTACTTGTAACCAGCCATGTAATCAATCATGATATGGAATAATTGCATCTTTTACAATTACTCTGCCTGTCCCTTCTGGTCAACCCACCTCACCCCTCCATAGGCAATCTCTATTCTGGATTCTACTACCGCAGATCAGTTTTGTCTATTCTCACAACATGTGCTCGTTTTTGTGCCTGGCTTCTTTCGCTCAACATCATGTTTTTAACATCCATCTACGTTGTTGTGTGTCAGCAGTTTCTTCCTTTCTACCGCTGAGTGGTATTCTAGGGTATGGCCACACCACAGTTTGCTTCTACGTTCACGTATTGATGGATTGTTTTGGTTGTTTCTAGTTTGGAACTAGCATGAATAAAACTGCCGCAAACATTCTGGAAAAAATTGTCTTAAGGACATGTGTTTTCGTTTCTCTTGGTAAATACCTAGGAATGGAATTTCTGGGTCATATGGCAAATGTATATTTACCTTTGTAGGAAAACTGCCGAACAATCTCCCAAAGTAGTTTTGCCATTTTATACTCCCACTAGCAATGTCTGAGCGTTCCAATTTCTCCACACCCCTGCCAGCATTTGGTGTTATTCATCTTTTACATTTTAGCCATTCTAGTAAACGTGAAATGGAAGCTTGTGGTTTCAATTTGCATTTCCCTGGTAACTAATAATGTTGAACATCTTTGTATATCTCGTGTATGGAATGTCTGCTCAAGTACTCTGAGTATTGTTTTATTGGGTTGTTAGTCTTTTTTGCACTGCTTCGTAGGAGTTCTCTCTGTATTTTGGATACCATCTGTCTTGACTTTTTCATTTTTTTACTGGTGCCTTTTGATGAGTGGAATTTTTTACTTTTGATGAAGTCCAGTATATCAAATGTTATTTTATGTTTTTGTCTGAGAAATCTTTGCATACCCTCAGGCTGAGAAGAAGATTTTTCCCTATGTTTTCTTGTAAAAGCTTTATAGTTTTAGCTTTTACACTGAGGGTCATGATTCTCCTCAAATTATTTTTTTGTGTGTGTAGTGTGAGATATGACTCAATGTTTTTCCCTGCATACATTTATTCAGTGGTTTCAGAATCATTTGTTGGGAAGACTTTCCTTTCTCTACTGATTTGCAGAAGTATCTTCGTTAAAAATCCACTAATAATAGGTGTGTGAGTAATTTCTGAGTTCTCTATTCAGTTCCATTGATCCATTTGTCTATTCTTTGGTAAATACCATACTGCTTGGTTACCATAGCCTTTTTGGCAAGTTTTGAAATCAGGTACTGTGAATTGTCCAAATTTGTCCTTCTATTTCAAGATAGTTTTGGCTATTCTAGGTCCTTTGCATTTTCCTGTAAATTTTGGGATCACCTTGTCTGTTTCTAGAAGTCTGTCTTTCGTTTGAAATTGTGTTGAATTTATACATCAACTCGGGAGAATGAATGTCTTAGCAATATTGGTCTTATAACCCATAAACATAGTTAAAGTTTTCTATTTACTTAATTTTTTCTTTGATAATCTTTCAGCAATGTTTTATAATTCTCAGTGTAGAGAGGTCATATATACCTTTGTTAAATTTATTCCTAAATATTTTATGTTATTTGATGCTACTGTAATTGAAACTTAAGAATAATTTCATTTTTCAATTCTTTGCTGTTACATGAACATAAAAATAAAATTGATTTTTATAATATTGACCTGGTGTTCTGTGAACTTACTAAACTTACCTATTTGTTGTTTTGTAGATTCCTGGGCTATTCTAAGTAAACAGTAACCTTGTCCATGAATGAAAGCAGTTTTACTTCTTTCTTTCTTACCTCTGTGCCTTTTATTTTGTTTTCTTGCCTTGTTGCACTGGCTAGAACCTATAGTGGATGTTGAGTAGAAGTGGTGAGCAGACATCCTTGCTTTGTTCCCAATTTTAGGGAGAATGTGGTCAATATTTTTCCATTAAAAGTTAGCTGTAGGTTTTTTATATATGCTTTTTATCAGATTGAGGAAATTTCCTTCTGTTACTAGTTAAGTTTTATCAAATGCTCTTTTAGCATCTATTGATGTTAAAAGATAAATTACCTTGACTAATGTTTTCAACGCCAAATTAGTTTTACATATTTGAGATAAACTCACTATGTGACATTGTTGCCATATATTTTAAACTCGACAATACAATGTCAAAACTTTTGCTTTAAATAGTCAGTTGTCTTTTTGAGAAATTAAAAAATAAGTAAAAGACAGTCTTGTATTAACACATGTTATTTTCCATTTCCAGTATGGTTCATTCTCTCCCGCAGAGCTCAGTTTCCATCCCGTGTCATTTTTCTTCAGCCCAAAGAATTTTCTTAAGCATTTCTTGTAGTGTGAGTCTGATAGTGATAAGCCTCTGTCTTCTTTTATCTGAAAATGTCTTTATTTCACCTTTTTGAAGAATATTTTCTCTCTAGGTGGATATTTGAGTTGACGGATTTTTTTTTTCAATCTCAGCACTTCAAAGCATTATTTTGTGGTTTCTGATAAGAAGTTGGCTGTCTTCTTATTGTCTCCCTCTATTTGATGCATTTTTTGTCCTTTAGTTTCTTTGAACATCTTTGATTTTCAGTAGCTGGACGATGATGTGCCTAGGGATGGTTTTCTTTTTCCTTTTATTCTGCTTGGGGTTTGCTGATATTGTTAGGTCTTTAGATTGGTTTCTTTCTCCCCCAAGTTTAGGACAATTTTGGCCACCAGGTTTTCAAAGATTCTTTTCTGCTCTGCTCTTTTCTCCTTTCCCTCCAGGACTCCAAGAACATGCTGTTAGACCACTTGCTACCATCCTACAGATCACTGAAATCCTGTTTCTCTTTTTTCCTATTCTTCAAATCGGATAATTTCTCTTGATCCATCTTCAAGTTTGCAGCCCCCCTTTTCTCCTATCTGCTGGTAGGTCCATCCGGTACAATTTTCATTTCAGATATTGCACTTTTGGGTTTTAAAATGTCCATTTGGAAGCATAAACAGCAAAAGCAAAAATAAACAGGTGGGACTACATCTAACTAAAAAGCTTCTGCATAGCAAAGTAAACAATCAACAAAATGAAACAGGAATCTAGGGTTTTGGGAGGAAATATTTGGAACCACACATTTGACAAGACGTTAATATAAAATATTAAGGCACTCACACAACTCAACAACAAAAAACCATATAACCTGACTTTAGAGCGGGCAAAGGACCTGAATAGACATTTCTCAGACGCAGACACAAAAATGGCCAACAGGTCAGAATGTTGTGTAGATTGCATATAAATACTACATTTTATAAAAGGAACTTAAGCATTCATGAATTTTGGTATCCGTGGGAGATCCTGGAACCAGATACCGAGAGATGACTGTATATCAAAATATCATGTTGTGTACTTTAAATATACAAATTTAAAAATAGGGCTAACGCAAGAAAAAAAAGAATTCTTATTTGGTCCTTGCGGTGATTTTGTACTGTGTCAAGTTAGCTAAGCTGGACTACATTTCCCAGACTCAATTCTTTGTGTGGTTCCAAGTTCGGGTCATCCGAAAGAGAAGTTGATGTGAACTTTGTAAGACAGAAGTGAAGCAGCAGCCATTTTGCACACTCAAGGTCAGTATAGCATGCCAGGCACTACTGCAGTTTGCCCTGACCTACTGCTGGCGTGCCTTCTTGGCATAGGGATTCAGCCAGATTCAAGGAGCCCCTCCTTTGGTTTCTCTGAGACCTGGTCTGGTGAATATGCAGCTCCACAGGAAGGCGCCGTCTCTTTCTGCAGGTCACCCACAGCCTTGTGGTGGGAGGTAGTGAAAGAGAGATAAAGGTTTTGGTTTGTCTTCATGGACTCCTGTTTTTCTTCATGGGTTCCAGTTTGTTCTCCCATGCCTTGTCCCGCTTCCCTTCCCAACTTCTGGTTCTGCTGACCCACGGTGACTTTCAGCTCATCATTACAGACAGAGACATGAGCTTTCCACAGATTTCTTCACCAGCTCCCACGATTTCATAATAGGTCTAATCCCTAGAATGAAGTTCTATATTCATATCATCCGCAGTGGTTCTGTTCTTTGATCAAGCCCTTACCATTTCCCTGCTGAGATTCTCTATCAATTCACTCATGGTGACCCTCTTTTTCTTGAATTCCTTGTGTATATGTCTAGTATATGCATTAAAATCCTTCTAATTCCTACAGCTGGGTCATCTCTGGGTCAATTTCTAAGACTGATTTTTCTCTTAACTATGTAATAGATTTTCCTGGTTTTTTTTCTCCCACATGTACAGTAGTTTTTGTTGTCTAATAGATATTGTGAGGAATAGGTTGTAGATGGTTTGGCTTCCTTTGAAAAGTGTTGATTTTTGAAAAGGCTTGGGTTTACATTTCGTCACTTCAGATTTGTCTTAGGTGTAGGATGAATCTCTTGGTCTTGGGACATAGTCTTTAATCCTAAGGTATTGTTCTTCTGTGTTTGTAAAGGGAATTCGGAGGTGTTTACCAAGCTTCTTCACCTCTATGTAACTCAGACCGCAAACTGTCACCACTGCAATGGGCAGGAGCTGAAACCCCACCCCTGTTCTGGTTTCAGCCTTCCAATGCTGCATTCCACTGGTGTGCTTAGAGGTTCTTCTATGCATGCATAGTTCAGGGGCAGCTGAGAATTTGAGGGAGTCTGAGTGTAAATTTTGGGGCTAACCTCTCTGTGGCTCCCCATTTCTGAGATCTCCCTCCTAATTTCCAGACACTCTGGAAACCCAAATTCTGTTCTCTGACATGTCAAGATGACACCTGCGGCTTTCTGCTTGAGTTTCAGATGTTCCATTCCAAACAGACTGCCCTTGGGGAAAAGAAGCCATGTAAACATGCATCTCACCAATGGCGTTCTCTTGATTCAAGAAGGTTGTTTCTGCCTGCTTTTGGTCACTTTCAAGTGCCTTTAACTTTTGGTATTTTGTCCAGGGTTTATAATGGTTATCTGTTGGAGGGTTAGTCTAGTGCAAGCTACTTCTCCATGAATGGAATCAGAACTTTGAGATCATCTTTTAGGATGAAGTAAGAGTGTGCGGTGTGCGGGGGGATGGGCTCTGACCCCATGAACAGAGAGAGCCGAGGAGGGTTGGAAGATGAGGTCGGGAATAACAAGGTAACAGAACAATCTGCTCCTTTTAGAGATTGCCTCCGTTTACCCCAAAAAATGGGTACGCGTGTGTGTGTGTGTGTGTGTGTGTGTGTGTGTGAGAGAGAGAGAGAGAGAGAGAGAGAGAGAGAACCACACAGCACTCTAGCTCCATGTCCCTGAAATCCAGGGCACAGGGATTCGAAGGCCCCAGAGGAACATGAGGCAAAGCTAACTTGTGTGCCAGCTGCTAGTGCTGTATGTGTATACACATGTATTGCTGCACGCACGTGTATTGCTGGTATGCATGTGTACTGCTGGTATATGTGTGCGCACACACGTATTGTTGGCATATGTGCATGCACATGCGTATTGTTGGTACGTGCACGCACACACATGTATCGCAAGTATATGTGTGTGTACACGCGTATTCCTGGTATATGCGCACACACGTATATTGCAGGCATACTCGCACACACATGTGTATTCCTGGTATGTGTGCGCACACACGTTTTGCTGGTATGCATGCACGCACACGAGTATTGCTGGTATGTGTGTGTGTACGTGTGCATGCTGCTGGTATGTAGATGTGTGTGTACACATGTGTGCTGCTGGTGTGTGTACGCTTGCGTGCGCCAAAGTCAGTGGGGTTAATTTGGAAGAATGCAAAGGCTAGTAAAGAACACCATGTCTGCCCCTGTCCCTTCCCCATTGTTAATTATTTGTTTGAAACAATCAAACAATATGAGAATGATAAGAAGGGTCCTAGGTTGGATGCTCCAGGATACTTTGCTTTAATATGTCCAAGGATATCTGACCAGTATGCTGTTGATAGTTTAGAAATGATGACACCTCTTCTTGGTCTGCATTTCGGGGCAAACATCTTGCTATCAAGGTGGCAAATAGGAGGCCTGTGGGCCAAAGCTGAGCTCCTCACAAGTTTACTAGCCCAGCTATTGGCCCAGATTATGCTTCTAACATTTTTGGAGACAGTCGTGCACATCTTAAAGGCAGGTCTTGGCCGTCTCCTTCAGCACAGAGGTCTGTCTGCATCTCTCACTCTTATTTCTTTTTCTTTCTTTATTTTCTTGAGTCAGAGTCTCACTCTTTCCTTTAGGCTGGAGTACGGCGGCATGCTCATGGCCAACACAGCCTCGACCTCCAGGTCTCAGGTGATCCTTCCGCCTCAGTCTTCCAAGTAGCTGGGACTACAGGCATGTGCCACCACGCCTGGCTACTATTTTGATTTTTTGTAGAAATGAGGTCTATGTTGCCTAGGCTGTTCTCGACCTCCTGGGCTCAGACAATCCTCTCATCTAGGCCTCCCAAGGTGCTAGGATTATAGGCGTGAACCACCACAGGTATACCAGCTTCACTCTTATTTCTTAATGTGACCTATCTTGCCCCATAGGTTTCTGGGTTTGTGAGTCCTGCACACGAAATCATCCTAGAGTTGCTACAGCTGTCCTTATGCTGCCATAGCTGCCTGTCTGGATTTTAGGGGAGATGGAAAAACCTGTGACTTGATCCACAGGAAATAAGGATGGCTCTAAAGTGTCCTGGAGAAAACAACAGAGCAGGTTATCTATTGCGAACCAGGAGAATGGCTGGAATGATAACAGATATTCCCACAATGCCTTAAGAAAGCTTTCCTCCTTCTAGACCTAGACCTAGATGTTTCTACTGAGGACCAAGCTCATGAGTTGAGACACGCCACTGAGCTGAGAAAGAGAGAGCTGAGATAGACTCCAGGCAAACAAGTGATGGGGCAGCACTGACTCTGTCAGAGTCGCATGGGGGAGACAGAGCAGTTGGCAGTGACGGAAATGCAGCAATATCGGGGAGGAGGGGCATAATGGCAGGTCAGAGCAGGGAGAGGAGAGATACCCCTGTAGTGACCACATACCAGCAGAATGCCCTACATACAGTATTGGCTCAGGGGCTCCTGGGGGTGAGGGTGAAGAGACGAAGATTAAACAGGGCTGAGTCGTGACACCATGGGGTGGTGGGAGAGGAGAAAGCAATGGGTGTTAAAGGTGGCATAGAGATGCCATTCTAAAGACACTTTGGAGACATCTTTAAGACTGGGGATTTGGGAATTCAAGCCAGACCTACAGAAAGCCCTTATACAGCAGCACTTTAGAGCGTGTGGTCTAGAAGCAGATATGTGTGGGCTTTGCAATTTATTGTTTGGGTGATCCCGGGCAATTTTTTGTCCCCTCTGAATATCCTCGTCGGTGAAATGGGGATAGATTAGGAACTACCTCATAGGTTGCGAGTGTTCAATGAGTGAACATTTGAAAGTGATCAGCTCAGTTTCTAACAAACATTAGTTGATCGTCAGCGGTAGTTTACTGATAGTAGTAAGACATGAACACCACGTGCTATGAAAAGTCCATCATGGTCACAATGCTTCTTTATGTTGAAGCACCCCTATGTAGGGAAGCCTTGGTGAAATTGCAGATATGTAATTCGGGTGGTTTATTAGCAGCAATGAACACAATTTGAAGGCGTGGGCAGAGGTTTCAGGAGAAGCTCAGACTGCTGGATCTGGTTAGGACTCTGCCTTGGTGGCTTCGGGAAGTAGAAGGCAGCCTGAAAACACTGGGCGCTTGGAGGAGGGGGTGGAGGACAGCTTCACCCACGGCATGAGTCAGTCTGTATTAGATATAGCATAGCCATCCTCGGATCTTTCTGTTGTTGCGTGCCACAAACATAGGAACATTTTCATCATAGGTGAAATGCACAGGCAGGGCTGGGCTAGGCAAGAGATTCCGTGTGAAAAGGAGTCTGGTTGGGATTAGGATGGGGGCCCATGGAAGAATCCGCCTCATTTTTGGATCAGAAAAAGAATCAGCTGCCCACTGGTGGTCTGACCTCACGGATAGTGCCCAGTCTATTGGAAGAAAGTCCTTCTTAGCCCAGAGCTCATTTTTTCTGAGCTTTTTGACAGCAGATGCCACAGAAATTGGATCCAGTCCCAGCAAAAACCAGCCCATGGTCTAAAAGGGTTGCAAAGTGCCGTCTCTCCTTCCCAGTGCTTTCTTGTTTGGCTTCCATGGAGGTCTGTGTTGTGGAAGAACTCGGGTCTAATTGTTGCAGGCAGATGCCTGTGTTCTTTTCGCTGAGGCAGATGGGCCATGGGAGGAGGAGGTGGGGTGGCTGTGAGGGAGGAGGCGACATTTGTAAATATGTCAAGGGACAATGCAAATTCAGTAGACACATTGGAAGCTTTTAAGTGAGAAGATGACATGATCTTTTCTAAATGATGCGCGGGTCTGTAAAGAGGGTGGTGGCGTCAGTGAGGGCAACGATTCGTCACGGTCTAGGATGATGGTAGATGACAGTCAGCTTTAGGGAAGAGCAAATATTTTCCATCTCTTCCCATATAACGTTTTACAAGAGCTGCTAACAATTTGCAAAATTAACTGTCACTTTTCCCCTTTTCATCATAAACAACAAAAGGGCCAATAGCAAGCAGCATAAGGAAGAAAGAAGAGTTGTAAACGACTTGGCTAACTTGAGTGCTGCGTGGCTTAGCTGTCTCCCAAGAGTCAAGCATTGGCGTGAGCAATCGTGTGGTTCCCTGGCCAGATGTTTCTCAGGGCTGAGGCTCCCTGGGTAGCTTTCTAGTCGAGCCTTCCAGGTACAGCAAGCACTTAAGTCTTGGTTTTTTTTTTGAGTTGGAGTCTCACTCTGTTGCCCAGACTGGAGTGCAGTGGCCGCTCCCGGCCACCGCAGCCTTGACCTGCTGGGCTCCGGCGATCCTTCCGCCTCAGCCTTCCGAGGAGCTGGAACTACAGGCGCGCGCTACCACGCCCGGCTGATTTTTTGATTTATTGTAGAGATGAGGTCACGCCAAGTTGCTCAGGCGGGTTTCGAACCTGTGGGCTCAGGCAATCCACTCACCTCAGCCTCCCAAGGCACGGG
>CAUYQG010022660.1:0-10541 GCA_963574415.1 Tarsius wallacei
GATTAATGGTGGTGGGTATCTATCTGAGGATGGGGAGACACCTCTTATCAACAAGGGTACCTGAACGAAATATTTTTGTATGCCTAACCCCTAACTGTACCCCACAATAACATAATAAAATAAAATAAAAAAAAAAAAAAAGAAAGAAACTCTGCATAGGACCAGTATAAGCATAACTCTGTTAATGTTTTTGTTTGGTGTCATGTTTTAAAGACATGGAACAACAAACTGGAATATGAAAGTAATTACAGCTAAATGTGGAAAAGATGCATAAATCAAAATCCTATTTTCAGAAAAATCCAAAAATTCATGCAGAAAACTGTTTCATGAAGTTATAGAACATAAAACAAACTTAATATTACCTTGAGCTATAGCTATGTATAGCTAGAGAAGGAAAGACAATGCTACTATTTCCAGTACTAATGAGGTAATTTTGGTATGTGTGTGTACAAGGGAGGGACCCCCAAAAAACTGGAATTATTTTTTGGAGGGTGGGCCCCTTGTAGTACAGGCTTCCCCACTAGGTAAATGTTCTTGGAACCTGTCAGCATCAGTTACCAGCTAGCATTGTTGTGAGAGGCTGCATTCAGCTTCTGTGATTTTTTGTTGTTGTTGTTGAGATTTCTTTCAATGCATTTGCCCGTTTTATGATAGGTGATTTACGAGTGCACCTGTCTACATCACACTGAGTGTTCAGCAGTTTTTGACCAAACAAACAGCATAACCCTGATGCCCCACCCTCCTGAGCAACTTTTTTGGTCTCCTTGGCTGAAAAAAGTCCTCAGAGGGAAATGTTTGCCCATGTGGAAGAGGTGAAACAAAAACCAGAAGTATTAAAAGGCATCAAAATTGACAAGTTCCAAAACTGTTTTGAGCAGTGGATAAAGCATCTTGATAGGTGTATTGCATCAAGCAGAGAGTACTTTGAAGGTGACTGAAGTTTAAACATGTTAGAATACTCTCTCTACTATGTGAAGACAGTCTCTGCAAGCCAGGAATAGGATTCTCACCATGAACAAAATCTGCCAGCATCTTGATTTTGGACTTTCCAGCCTTCAGAACTGTGAGAAATAAATGTTTGTTGTTTAAACCAAAAAAAGGAATAAATACACAATTTTTTACTAATAAATTCTAGATTTTTGGGGGTCCTCCCTCATATATGCATACATTATACATGCCCCATTATACATTAGAAATAATTATAAAATACAAGAAATAGAGGATATATATAGCACATACAATATATTCCTCCATATGCATGGAAGGTTAAATTTAATTAGCATATCGAGATACAGATTTAAAGTAATACTAATAATATCTAAATGCCAAAATAACTTCAGTAGCTTTCCAATCCCATTCTGGATGGAATGCTAAGTTTAAGTTTCTTAGCATGTTATCCAGAGGCTGTTGAACTCCAGTGATCCAGTGCCCATCTATCTTTGAAGCTTCCTAGACATCAGTCTGGTTTGAGATCAGCCCTTTTCCCACTGACTCACTTGCCCATTCTCTCCCATCTTGTCACTTCTACTTCTCGATGGCTAGGACAGGCAGTTAATTAAAAGCCCCGTCTAAACAATAGTTATGAAAAGGGCTAGTGCTTGGCACCTGGTAGGTACTTAAAATATATTTCTTGCCAGGCATGGTGGTTTGCACCTGTAGTCCCAGCTACTCAGGAGGCTGCGGTAGGAGAATCTGTTGAGCTAGGAGTTTAAGACCAGCTTGGGCAACATAGTAAGAGCCATCTTTAAAAAAAGTAAAAATTAAAAAAAATTAGCCAGGTGTGGTGGTACGTCCCTGTCATCCTAACTACTTGAGAGGCTGAGGCAGGAGGCTCACTTGAGCCCAGTAGTGTATGTGACTATTGTGTATACTTAGGGCATTGGGTGAAAACTAGAGCTTGGTTTGAAATAGAAGGTTACAAGTTCTAGTTTGCCAGGGTGCCCACAAATAAGATAAAAAGATTTTATGACTTTGGGGCTGGAAAGCATAAATAAATCTGGGAATTTACAAAACCTAAAAAAGTAATAGGTCCAGAGGATTCAAGAGAGCTGCTCTGATGTTGAATTCTGCTAGAAATTATGGTAATTGAATGTGAAGAATGAAAGAGCTTCTCTTCTCCACGGCTATATTGGGCAGCAAGAGAGAGGGATGTTCCCCTCAGGACTGCAATTCCGGCAGAAGTGACAAAAAAACCAAAAATCTGCCTTTGCTTCGATCTCATTCTTTTGAAAGACCCGTGGTTTCTAAGAACGCATCTGGTTGGTGAAACGGCAGCAACAGGCTGGAAGTCCTGAGAGGAGATGGGTCATCTTAGGTTGGAGTGGGGGGACAAGTGTCACAGAAGAGGCATTGCTATGACTGGGCCTCCAAGGTGTTTGGGAGGCTTAGCTCAGTGGAAAGGAGTGAGGGATGTTCCAGACCCTGCGTCCGGCGGAGGCCAGGAGGCAGGAGTGTCTGTTCACGCCGTGGTGATGATTTGCCAGGGTACTGTTGTGGAGCAGCAGTATTAGGACAGTGTGTCTATTGTGCTTCTTCACAGAGCCTCGAGGTTTCTGCACGCTCTGTTAGAATGCTATTCGTTCATCTGCCAAAGGTAATGACTTGGATTAGGAGGACTCTGCAGGAAGTCATGCCTAAACCTGGTTTACTTTTTTTTTTTAAGACCATGTACATTTTTACCAGCATCTAAAAAGATATTGAGGTATACTGAGTATGAGCTATATGTGGAAATGTTCTTCAGGCATCTTTAGCCTTATTAGTTTTGAAGTAAATCACGTGGAAATGAACCCTTTGAACCATTTTTTTACATTGCACCCAGAATTTAAAGTCATTCGTACAGTGACCGTTTATTGAATACCCAGCTATGTGTTAGGCATTGGGTGACAGAAAAGGGGGTGATTGCTGAGGATTAGGGCCTGAGCCCTGGAGTTCATGTTTGAGAGAGGACTGGGAAGTCTGTCAGGGAAAGTTTCCCATCATATTTAGAGGCAAGTCCAGACGACTTTGCGTGGCTTCCAAGGCCCCATTAGATCTGACACTGTTCACCTATCCAAACTATACCCTCCAGCCTCGTCTCCCCCTTGCTATATACTCCAGCCACACTGGCCTTCTTGCTTTCTGTGGAAAAGCCAAACCCGTTCTTAGGCCTTCAAATACTTGCTAGGACGCCTCCAAATCTTTGCATAAATGCCTTCTTCTCATCAATTATCTGTTCAAATGGCCCATCTTAAATAACTTATCTAAAACGGCCTCCTTTTGTCACTCTGTAGTCCCTTTCCTGGTTAATTTCCTTCATAGCCCAGCTTTCTATCTAAAATGTTCTTATTTGTATCCATTATTTTATGTCTCCTCTGTTAGAATGTTGGCTTCATGAGAATATGGATATTGTCTTTCTTGTTCACCACCACATCTGAAGTGCGTGGCACAGTGCCTGACCCATAGAAGGGGGCTCAATAAATAGTAGATAAATGAATAAAAGAGGAAGGTGGGCATTCAGACATTAACCATTCAGCAAAGTGGTTGCTGGAATGGAAGTAAATCAGAAACATGAAAGCTACATTTACCAAGGGCAGGGTGTTGGATTAAGTCTCTCCAGAGGGGAACTAGAACCTAAAGAATTAGTTGGAGTTTGGCAGATGGGAGGATGGGGATAGGAGAATTGCAGAAACACCGTATGTAAGGAAGACATATTGGGGAGTACAGAGACCAGTGGTGTCCAGGTGAAACCCTTACCAGCTGGACATGTGAGGTGGGCTCAGGTGTGGTGGTAGGAGCTGAAATTGGACAGGTCAACAGGAATCATGTTATGAAGAAGCATCTAAGCCTTTTTGAAAAGGAGGGGTAGATGTTACTTTTAAAGACTTTTAAGTCTTTTCATAACTAGGACGCTGGAAGGAATAGTCTGAAGGCTCTGACTTGGCTTTCTCACTTCCTTTGACTCTTCAGTATATTGGACTAATCACGCCATTAAAACTGTATTTGTTAAGGTCACCGGGGCCCTCTAGTTGCTAAATGCTTTTCAGTCGTCATCTTACATAGCTAAAGAGCAGCAGGTTTGTCCCTGTTGACTCTTGGCTCAACTGCTATCTTCCTTGGTTTCTCTGGTTGTATGTCTCTTTGAGAGGGCTACTTTGCTGGCTTCTTTGCTGGCTTCTCTCCAGCAGAGCCCATCGTTAATTCTTTTTTTTTGAGTTGGAGTCTCACTCTGTCTCTGTCACCGCTCCCGGCCACCGCAGCCTCGACCTGCAGGGTTCCGGCGATCCTTCCGCCTCAGCCCTCCAAGGAGCTGGAACTACAGGCGCGCACTACCACGCCCGGCTAGTTTTTTGATTGATTGTAGAGATGAGGTCTCGCCAAGTTGCCCAGGCGGGTCTCAAACCCGCGGGCTCAGGCAATCCACTCACCTCAGCTTCCCAAGGCGCGGGATTACAGACTGAACCACCGAGCCTGGCTGTTAATTCTTCAGATATTCTCCAGAGTGCCATTCTCAGCAGTCTCTTCTTATCTTTCTGTATTCTCATTCTGAGAAACCTCATATATTTTCTTGACTTCCACCCTCATGTCTCCCAAATCTTTTTATCTACTTCACATTTTTTTCTTAAGTTCCAGATGTATATATTCACTGTTTATGGAAAGCCCTCTCTCTTTGGATATCCCACAGGCATCTCAGACTCAGTATGTCTAAAAAGTGAATCCATCGTCTTTACCCCACCTAATACCACTCCTAAATTTCCTGTCTCGGTGAATACATTGTTTGCTAGCCAGGATGCCTAAACAGAAACCTGTGAATCCTTTTAGATCTTTTTCTTTCCTCCCACAGGCCCCATACATAATCAACTGCAAGTCATTTTAGTTCTACCTTACAGTTTCTCAAATGTGTCTCCTTTTCACATCCATTGTCACAGTACTTCAGACAGCCATCATCTGTCTCATCTGGATTATTGGTTCCCTGTCTCTAGTACTGACTGCTGCCCCTTCCCCCAATTCTGTTCAGCAAATCTGAGGGTGTCACCCTGACTGCCTCCCCACTGACTGGTGCAAGGAAAGATTTCAAACTTGATTTGTCATTACATCCTTGACCACTCATGCCCCGGGTGTTTGAGGTCCGCCTCCCATCCAGTTCCAACTTCCGGCTGATAATGATTGCTCCTTTCTCTGAACTCCTAGACTGACTACCTATACCACCGCTACTCATACTACATGCCTTCTATTGTTCTTTAACTGTTTGTATGTATGTATCTTATGGACCAAATGAGGGGACTTCTCCAGGGCTTGGACCATATCTTCCAGAAAGGGTAAGACAGTAGTCCTGTGAACATAGTGTGCAGTTAATAAATATGTATTGGATTACCTTCACTAATAAGTCTTTCTGTTGTTGTATATATTATTTATTAATAACATCCATTTCTCTTTTTAAAATTGTTATCTCTGAGCTTTACATTTAACAGCATGAAGACTTTACATTTTTCTAGTAACTTTGTGTTATTGGTTTGCTTAACTTAGGACTTAACTTTTCATTTTCACCTAGCAAATCAGTTTTTTTTTTCCTTAGGTGAGGAATTCTTGTGATGTGCATGGTGATAATAACAGCTATTTTGGGGAATATCAGCAAGAATGTGCTAAATGCCATCAAATATTCTTACATTCTTCTATCATTGGAAAGACCTATAAATTTAGAAGCATCACAGCTTAACTGGATTTAAGATAGGTTAACTGATTCTTAGCTTCTCAAAAACAGCCTTTCAAGGAAAAGGGGTTTTTGTTCAATTTAAGACAAGATATTAGGAATGAACGTGTCTCATCCCCTTGGAACATGAAGGATTCTTTTGTTTCTGACGCAGGCGTTGACGTGTAGAGAAGAACTCCTGACTCTTCTTCTGTCTCTCCTTCCACTGGTATGGAAGATCCCTGTTCAAGAAGAAAGAGCAGCAGGTACTTTTTTTCTTTATCACATCACTGGCATTATCAGAATTCCGCTGGAAAAAAATTCCATTGAGAAGTCACTTCTGTCTGAATGGTTGATACAGCTTCTGATTCAGAACAGTATATATTATTGTGAATTAATATATACTAGATTATTTCTTCCAATAATACAAAAATCATGGTGCTTCCTAGGGGATTACTCGAATGTACTGATGATTAGAAAATATATGAAGAAGCAGAACATTTATCAAAAGGAGTAAATTTAGGTATGCAGCATAACATCAGAAAAATGGATAGTAAAAAGTTTGAAGAAATAAAGTTTCTATGCATGTAAAGATGGTTTTCTATTACCGGTACTCTATAAATGACTTTTACAGTGTTTAATTTAGTTTTTGTAGTGTTGCCTTTAAAGGATAAATTTGATGTAATGTTTTGTTTCAAGGCTAGGTAGAATTATTTCATCTAAGATCAATAGATATGTTTAATTTTTGATTTTGAAAATATTGCACACATATAGTACATGAAACTTTTAATATTTTCCCTTTGACCATTTCTGTCATATGTGAGTTGTGAAATGTTTGAAAATCTCTCAGGCAAAAAAAAAAAGAAAAAGAAAAAGAAAAAAAACCCTCTATATTATATTTTAATGCCTATATTTTTAGTGAATTCCGTTTCATTTTTAGTTACCCCTTAGGGAGGTATCTAAGGTCTTATAATATTGTTTTCCTGCTTATTTGTTGATTCCCTTACTCTCTGCTTTTATTCTCTTTTGAGTTTGAAGAATTCACAAATTGTTAATCACTTAAGAAATCTGATTAATGCTCTTTTGGGGAGGTTGTCTTCATTGCCTGCATCATTTGCTTGGGTGGAATTTGTCAAATTCTTTTTAATTTTTCCTCTTCTCATCTGGCTTGTTTTCCTCTGTTAGTTATAGCACAAATCTTTTATTTACAGATTTTTATTTACTCTAAATTTCAGCTGTATCTTTTGCATAGATTTTCTTATATATTATTGCAAAAGGAAAGACCAATTCAATTATCTTTTTAGTGAGTGTTAACTACATGCCAGAACCTATCTAGGCACTGAGGATGAAATAGTGTTGTTGAAATAGTGTTGAAATGCCTGGTGCCTAGTTCAGTGCATGAGACATGAGGAATAACTTGAATGAACAACTCTTTTAACTTCAGTTAAACATTTGGTGCATAGTGCATGCTTTCGAAAGAACTTTGGAAATTTTTAGTTCTTAAGTTATATCAGGCCTATAAACTAAATACTGTTTTTGAAATATAATATGTGTTTGTGTCTTAATTAGTGGTACTAAGGAAGGAGATTTGTAAAATGGTATGAACAGTAGCACTAAATAGCAGATAATCTAAAGCATCTCTTACGTTGAAGTTAGAATGTAATATATGACTTTAAATCAGATTTGCTTTCCTAATTCTGTTCTCCTTTGTTATTTTTAATATCAATTTGTATCCTTTGAACCAATACTACCTGGTGTTCTTAGAGTGAGGAGAAGTTGGGAGGAAGTAACTCAGAGACATAACATAACTGAAATAAATCAGCCCTGTAGCGGAAATATACTGAGGATAAACTCCTGAAGTGGGTGGCAACTAAGGGGGTCGTCACCAATGCAAATTGAATTTTTAAAACATTGAGCTATTCTAAGTCTTCTTCCTTCATTTCATTAGATTTTAATCTACCACTCTCAGCTGATATAATCCTGACCAAAGAAAAGAACTCAAATTCACAAAGATCTACTCAGGAAAAATTGCATTTAGAAGGAAGTAATCTGTCTGGTCAGGTTTCTGCAAAAGTAAACATCTTTCGAAAAAGCAGACGACAACGTAAAATTACCCACCGCTATTCTGTAAGAGATGCAAGAAAGACACAGCTCTCCACCTCGGATTCAGAAGCCAATTCGGATGAAAAGAGCATAGCAATGAATAAGCATAGAAGGCCCCATCTGCTGCATTGTGTATCACAGTTTCCTAAAGACCACCACCCTATGGCTAAACCTGACCACTTAGCAACCAAAGAAGAACAGACTCCTCATGATACCATGGCTTTGGAAAATTCCAGAGAGAGTATTCCAAGACAGGAGTCAAACACTGACATTTTAAGTGAGCCAGCTGCCTTGTCTGTTATCAGTAACATGAACAATTCTCCATTTGACTTGTGTCATGTTTTGTTATCTTTATTAGAAAAAGTTTGTAAGTTTGATATTGCTTTGAATCATAATTCTGCTCTAGCAGCCAGTGTAGTACCCACACTGACTGAATTCTTAGCAGGCTTTGGGGACTGCTGTAACCTAAGCAACAACTTAGAGAGTCAGGTGGTTTCTGCAGGTTGGACCGAAGAACCAGTGGCTTTGATTCAACGGATGCTCTTTCGAACAGTGTTGCATCTTATGTCAGTAGATGTTAGTATGGCAGAGGTGATGCCAGAAAGTCTTAGAAAAAATTTAACTGAATTGCTTAGGGCAGCTTTAAAAATTAGAACTTGCTTAGAAAAGCAGCCTGACCCTTTTGCACCAAGACAAAAGAAAACACTACAAGAGGTTCAGGAAGATTTTGTGTTTTCAAAGTATCGTCATAGAGCCCTTCTTTTACCTGAGCTTCTGGAAGGAGTTCTACAGATTCTGATCTGTTGTCTTCAAAGTGCAGCTTCAAATCCCTTCTACTTCAGCCAAGCCATGGATTTGGTTCAGGAATTTATTCAGCATCATGGATTTAATTTATTCGAAACAGCAGTTCTTCAAATGGAATGGCTGGTTTTAAGAGTCGGGGTTCCCCCTGAGGCCTCAGAACACTTGAAAGCCCTAGTAAGTGGTGTGATGAAAATAATGAGCACTGTCAAGAAAGTGAAATCAGAGCAACTTCATCATTCGATGTGTACAAGAAAAAGGCACAGACGTTGTGAGTATTCCCATTTTATGCATCATCACCGAGATCTCTCAGGTCTTCTGGTTTCAGCTTTTAAAAGCCAGGTTTCCAAAAACCCATTTGAAGAGACTGCAGATGGAGATGTGTACTATCCAGAGCGATGCTGTTGTATTGCAGTGTGTGCTCATCAGTGCTTACGCTTACTGCAACAGGCTTCTTTGAGCAGCACTTGCATCCAGATTCTGTCAGGTGTCCATAACGTCGGAATATGCTGTTGTATGGATCCCAAATCTGTAATCATTCCTTTGCTCCATGCTTTTAAGTTGCCAGCACTGAAAAATTTTCAGCAGCATGTATTGAATATCCTTAACAAACTTATTTTGGATCAGTTAGGAGGAGCAGAGATATCGCAAAAAATTAAAAAAGCAGCTTGCAATATTTGTACTGTTGACTCTGACCAACTAGCCAAATTAGAAGAGACACTTCAGGGACACTCATGCGATGCAGAACCTTCCTCAAGTTTACTCAGTCCTTCTTACAGATTTCAAGGCATCCTGCCCAGCAGTGGATCTGAAGACTTGTTGTGGAAATGGGATGCTTTAAAGGCTTATCAGAACTTTGTTTTTGAAGAAGATAGATTACATAGTATACAGATTGCAAATCACATTTGCAATTTAATCCAGAAAGGCAATGTAGTTGTTCAGTGGAAATTGTATAATTACATCTTTAACCCTGTGCTCCAAAGAGGAGTTGAATTAGCACATCATTGTCAACACCTAAACATCACTTCAGCTCGAACTCATGTTTGTAGCCTTCATAACCAGTGTTTGCCTCAGGAAGTGCTTCAGATTTATTTAAAAACTCTGCCTATCCTGCTTAAATCCAGGTTTGTATGTATGTGTGTGTGTGTATAGATATTTTTTTCTTAATGGATGCTTTTGAATGAGTAATAAAGTATATGCATTTGAACTTCTAGTCCTGAAATCTTCAGTAGTATAATTGTTTACTCTTCATTCTTTCCTAGAATTTCATTTTAGTTTATCAACAAAACAAGTTTCCATTTCATGTTAGATTTGTTTGAACCATTTATTTGTATATGCATGTATGTATGCATTTATTTGTTTTTAATGAACTGGTTATAGAGGAGAGGATAAAGCCATTAATTTTAATTTATCAGTGAAAAAGAACAGTAACACTTTAGATGTATTTCTGAAAAAAAAAATAGGGCAAGTTTAAATGAATTATTTTGTATTATAGAATATATTATTAGCCATTAAAAGTGCTTTCAAACATTATGTTGGAACATGAGAAGATGATTATAATATTTATGGGCAAAATGTACAAAATGAAAATAATGTTCACTTATTTATAAGTAAAATATGCAAATACCAAAAAATGGTTATTTATTGAGGCAGTGGCATTATTATTTTACAAGTGTATATTTATGGTTACTACCTAAGCAATTCATGTAGAAAAATTTTAAAATGCAGATAAGCAAAAAATTAAAATTACTTTTATTATTATTTATTTATTTATTTATTTTTTTGAGTTGGAGTCTCACTCTGTCGCCCAGACTGGAGTGCAGTGGCCGCTCCCAGCCACCGCAGCCTTGATCTGCTGGGCTCCGGCGATCCTTCCGCCTCAGCCTTCCGAGTAGCTGGAACTACAGGCGCGCACTACCACGCCCGGCTAATTTTTGATTTATTGTAGAGATGAGGTCTCGCCAAGTTGCCC